>JAVJIF010026826.1:0-121031 GCA_038442645.1 Agave tequilana | reverse complement strand
GAGTAATTAGTTAATTGTATTAATTTAACTTCTATCGAGAAAAGAAAAAGGTCTTTCATTGCAATATATGTGTGAAGTTAATGTAGCTTCAGTAGCTAATATAGCTAACTCTTAATAATCAAGTTACTTGATGCATATTCTTAGCATAATAGAAGCCTCAAGTTTCATCTAATGCTTATCTCTATTACAAGGATTGAATAAAAATCTTTAAAGACGCATTTCGAGATAGCTAATACTTACTGCGAGCATGTTTTGCTGCCCTCTTCCTCCACAAGAAAATACAAACAGCGGTCAAAAGAATCACAACAACTACAATTGGGATCACGATACTTAAAACCTTCTTGGTGTTGTCCTTGCTTCCTACATCCAAAACAAAAATATGATGAACATAACAAGCAACTAAACAATATGTCACTAGTTAGAGACACACGAACCAAGTACTCATGGATGAAAATCAAATTGAGTGTTTTGGAATTTGTTCCCTAATAGAATCCGAGATGTCTTTTATAACAAAACCATCTTATATAATTTTCTTTTAAATTCTTTAAATTTTGATTCCATCTCAATCTTCAATAAAAAAGTAATAATTATTTTATTAATTTATAAAAATAAAACAACGAATTAATTTAGGATACTAACTCTTTAATTTTAGCTGAAAATTATTGCAAATCACAATAGTTTCTAATATTCAATTGAACCAAGAATTACCTAAATGGATATTACTAACAAGTCAAATCAATATCATAAATTTTAAAAACAAATCTTATGAAAATATGATTTTAGGTGTCACTATCAAAATACATATTAATAAATATCTCATACCTATTATGACCCGAACTATAGCTCGACTATGATTAGTAATTAATCAAATCAATACTTACAATTCTAGAAAGGACAATTTACTCAAAATATTACTCTGTGTTTTTAGTGTAACCGTTAAAAGTGAATAACGAAAAAGTAAATTAATTAATATATAATTAAAATATTTCAGTCAAATAATCTATTTAATTTAAGACCAATAAATCTTAAAATATTTGAGAGAGAAATTGGAACTGGGATTGAAATTGGAATTTGGTCAGTTTCGAGTTGGGTTTTTTCTCAAATTGGTATCTTCTTTAAATTTGACTTTCTCTAATCGACAGATGTGATTCTATTCAATATAAGGCTGAGATTTGTTCTGACAGAACCTCTTTATTGTAGTGAAGAAGACGGAATATGGCGCATATTCCCTGCAAACCCAACCAAATCATATGGGATCAGGAGTTGTTGAGGTCAACAAAATTGTGCTGCCTACTTAAAGTCCACTGTAGACATCTTCCTTAGATATTTTCGTAGACATATACTTTTGAACCTGAGACCTCCCATCATCTAACCCTATGGCCTTGGTAAAATCAGATTTTCTTGAATTACGTCTGATTCATCAAATTTTTTTTTCTTTCCTTAAACTTCTAATTCTAATTAGATCTGGATTCTAATTTCCTTTAATTTCTAACTAGACTACCCTTAGAAACAACTACCGCGGGGCACAGTAGACTACAACACATAATCATCAACAAAATCATCAACAAAATCACAGAGTGCAAGCTTGATCAAATACCTGTGGACACCGCAGAGTGCAAGCTTGATCAAATACCTGTGGACACCGCCGACTGCGGAGGTATCGCCAACTGAGACAGAGGAGGCAGTGGCGGAGCAATAGTAGTGAAATTAAGCAAAATTGTTTGTCTCACTTGATAGAACGGATATATCTCGTACCTAAAATTACAGCTCTTGGCAAGAACTCTTCCTCCTTGCTTCACCTCTAAACCCGTGTACTGATGCATGTACGCATCATGGATCTGCTGCAAGCACTCGCTGCAACTGTCGTTCGATAGATCCCTCGTGCACTGCGCCAAACCGTTCACCTTCAGATCGCTTCCGTTCACCGCAGTCCCTGTAGCAAAAAAGAGGGAAGAGTTGTACGCAGCTTGGTACGTGATCTTGTCCAACAATTTCCTCTGCAGCTGGATAAAGCTCTCAGGGTGCTCAGTCACACTCTGAACGTTGATGAGGACTGGGGATTGGATCATCTACGAGAGAGAAGAATCGGATATTGGAGTAACGGAGCAGGCAGTTGTCATACCAAATAGTGGCTTGTTTGGAAGGGCAGAGGGAGAGCATCCAGTGCGGCGTTCTGGACGCAGACGCGGCAGTCGGAGGGGCTGGTGTCGCCTCGGCAGAGGATGAGGCCGTATGCGGTGTCGGGACTCGACCCGTTTGCATGGGTGCTGAAGCTGGAGTTGAGAGAGGTGAAGAAACTGAGGAGTTGGTTGAGGTTGGCCTGGTAGGTGCTGTTGGCTGTGTAGTTACCCCCGCCGCAGCTGTTGAAGAGTGGGTCGGCCGAACTGCTACTGAATGGAGGAGGAGGAGGAGCAGCAGATGCAAGGGAAGAGCCATCTCTTTATTTTGCTAACTAATTCGAGCCAAGTTCATCTGCTTATATATCATTATTGATAGTCTCCGCCTCTTTGGATCATTCCAATCGCCATTAATTTTTCATGAAAAACTTTTGCCGAGATTAATAATTCTTCCGAGCTTGTTGCAAGTCCCAGTCCTCGCCATACAAGTCAAAAAGGTTGGCGGCTGTCTGTTTCTTTCTCCAAAGCCATCATTATTGGTCGTAATAATGTTTGTTTATTACTACTGTGCAAATTGGATACATTATTGCAGGACCCACCCATGAAAGAGAGGTAACCATCGCTATTTGTTTCCATTTGCGTGATAGTTCCGGATTCGAAATTCCTACTTTTGTCACAGTCATCTTTTGATGCTCGGAAGTGCGTGAAAGTGAGGAAGTAAGATTTTCTTTTCATAGAAAATAAAAATTTATGTTTTTTTTTTTATTTTTGAATGATAATTTGAAAGTTGAAGTGGAAAAGTTGGTCACAAAGTTGACTATAAAATAATATTAAAATAAAATTAATTATGAAAAAAAATTTAGACTGTAATAAGATAAGATTTACATGACCACAAAACTAACTGTTTTGAGTTACAACTTATTACAAATGAAATTACGGGGCCGTTTGTTTCGCGTAAAACTCCGTAATTCGTAAATGACTTACTACCCAGTTACAACTACGGCGTTTGTTTGAACCGTAATTCGTAAAAGACTTACGTAACTCAACTAACACTCACTTGCAACCCAGTTACCACTCACTTACAGCCCAGTTACAATTAATTTTGTGGTCATACAAATTTGTAATATTTTTTTATATAATATTAAATTTTTTTAATATTTAACTTTTTTAATATTTATTTGCAGTATTAAAACTTTTAAAATCACCAAATAGTTAATTTTGTGGTCACTTTTTCACTTACAACTTATACATTACGGCAACCAAACACCGTAAAGTACAATACACTTTCCCACTTTACAATTTTATATTACCAACCAAACACCGTAAAATTTACATACATGTAACTCATTTACAATTGTAAAAAGCTTTACCAATTACAACTACGAATTACGGCCAGTTACGACAACCAAACAGACCCTACATAATCACGAAATTAACCGTACCATTTTGAAAGAGAGGAAATGGCTGTATAAAAAAGAAAAGAAAAAAGAAAAAAAAAGTTTTTCTAATTTTTTTCTCGGTGTTTAGATGGACAACAAAAGTAAGAAATGACACTTCTCACTTCCTCACTTCGGCACACTTTCTTAAATCCTAACAACCCCCTCGTCAATGACTGACTAAATACGTTACATGTATAGACGCCTAGATAGCAGAGAATTATTTGGCCTCCTGAATGCAATATAAATGTAGCATTTTCGCGAACAAATGTCATAGGAGAGTTGAAGTACCTAATTCACAATTGTCTGCTGGTGAATTGTAGGTTTTATTCGCCTGCATATTGTCTTTCTCAGCTACCTCTTCCCCATTTGGACGTATGGTACTCTGTACTGTTTCAATTCTAACTGAAATGAAGAAAAATGGACATTTAGCTTCTTTTACTCAAACATAAAAGTCTACCGAAGTTCTAGCTCCGAAATAGAGGTATTATTGCGAGAAGTGAGAATACATGCTGTGGGGAGAGAGGGTAAAATCTTGTTGATAGAATTTTTTAAAACCCTGTTGAAGGTTAGTCAAAGACCAATGCAATCAATGGTGTCGAATACGAGAGCGTGTCGGTCGTATCAAAGTTAGATTGCACAGGAGAACCAAGGCTAGTCAACTAGGGCATGACCTAGTCGACTAATGATTGGATACAGAGAGTTGCAAATCTGTTAAACTACAGACTAGTCGACTAATACATGTATTAGTCGACTAATAAAAGTTATTAATGCACGACCTGTTTTCAAATCTGATTCTGAATTCGTTTCTGATCCGAATTAGATGTTTTTGGTTTCCTTTTCTTCGTGATTTTTTGGCTATATAAGGAGGGGTAGTGCCCAAATATTTGTAACCTGTAATTGATTGATTTAATAAGAACTCTGTTGAATGTTAACCAAAGATCGATGCAATCAATGGCGTCGAATACGAGAGCGTGTCGGTCGTATTAAAGTTAGATTGTACAGGAGGAAACAAGGCTAGTCGACTAGGGCATGGCCTAATCGACTAGTGATTGGATACAGAGAGTTGACAAATCTGTTTCACTACAGACTAGTCGACTAATACATATATTACTCGACTAATAGAAGTTTATCTAATATTGTTGGGCCTGTTTTCAAATCTGATTTTGAATTCGTTTCTGATCCGAATTAGGTGTTTTTAGTTTTTTTTTCTTCGTGATTTCTTTGGCTATATAAGGAGGGGTAGTGCCCCCAATACTTGTAACCTGTAATTGATTGATTCAATAAGAACTCTCTCCCCTTGCCCTGAGGACGTAGGCAAATTGTCGAACCTCGTTAAATCTTGAGTTCTCTCTTTCTTTTCTTTGTTTAATTGTTCGTGTGATTGATTGGCTATTCTCTGGTGGCCATCTTCTCTGTTGCGTGGATTCCCAACAAGTGGTATCAGAGATTTTCGAGTTCGACGGAGAGTTTTTCGTTCGGGTGGAGCAAATCAATTTGGAGGCTGTCTATAGTTTCGTTCGGAGGTAAAGATCTGATCTTTCCTATTTGGATTTGTTTTCACTAATTGTTTTCGCATTGTGTTAAGGAATCTATTAAAAAGATGGTCGGAGAAAGTTAATCCACAGTGAAATCCTTGAACCCACATCCGATGAAGATCAATGTGGTAAAGTTTAATAGCACGAACAAGTTTGAAATGTGGAGATGTGAGGTGATGGATGCATTGACGGCATCATATCTTGAAGACACTCTACGATTGAAAGAAAAGCCGAAGGAGACTTATGAAAAAGATTGAGACAAGATGAATAGGACAGTGTATGGTCTTATAAGGTCTTGTTTGACACAAGACATCAAGAATCATGTGCTATATGAGATGTCTGCAATGAAGATGTGGGAGATTCTCGAGAAAAAATATCTGACGAAGAGTATCGAGTCTCGACTACTTCTAAAGAGGAGGCTTTATCGCTTCCAGTTGAAAAAGGAACTCTCTATTGCTGAGCACATGAATGATTCCATGAAGTTTCGTACAAATTTGGTTAATATGGATGTGAATAACGAAGAAAAGGATAAAGCATTAATTCTTTTGAATTCTCTTCCTGATGAAGAGTATGAGACATTCGTCCTCACCTTGATTAATAAAAGAAAATCACTTAACTATAATGATATGTCGGCTGCTCTTGTAAATTATGAAGTGAGGAAGAAGGATAAACAATCTTCTTCCAGTAGTACATCACCAGAGGCGTTAGTAATAAGAGGCAGAGGCTCCAATCAGAAGGGCAAAGGCGTTCGCAGGAGATCAAAGTCCAGACCAGGGTTCAGAGATCTGAAAAAGAATTAGTGTGCCTTCTGCAAAGAGTTAGAGCACTGGAAGATTGATTGTCCAAGAATCAAAGATAAGAAGAAGGAGTCGAAGATCGAGGCAAATCTCGCACAAGTGATCAGTACACATGCTGGTACTTCACAGGCAGGTGGATCAGACTCAAACTCATCGGTATTTTCATTCTCAGTCACTACTCCTACCATAGGTTATTCAGGTGATTTGAGTGGATGATCGATACAGGAGCTACCTATCATATGTGTCCCAATAGGAATTTATTTTCTAGTTTTGAGAAACTAGATGGATGTTTCATTGTCATGGGTGATGATCGTCCATGTCATATGAAAGGGATAGGTACTGTCTTGGTCAAGATGTTTAATGGGATGGTACGGGAATTGAAAGATGTGAGGTATGTACCTCAACTGAAAAGGAATCTTATCTCTGTTGGTGCCTTGAAAGCATTGGGTCTTGAAGTATCTATTAGAGATGGGGTTCTCAAGATAGTTAAAGGCTCGATAGTTGTTTTTGTTGGCCCAGAGGCCTTCCACTCTAGTTTTGATGATGATTAACTCATGTAGTTATGTGTACTAATAATCTTGTGATTTTAGTTTCAGATCTCTAATCAAGATGTTAGTAGGTGACTAGCTTCAACAAAGGTGTTTTGGAGCTATTCACATGGTGATTTAAGAGCCCGAGCGACAAGATCATATATAGCACTCTTTAGAGTCAAGCTCGGTGAATCACGGTTTGGATCGAGTCGGCTTGAAGACGGACTTCCTCAAGAAGACTTCGGTACCATAGTTTTAGTTTATGTTTTAGATCCATTTGTAAAGATTAGAATAGTGTGATATGATCAAGTTCACAACACACACGTTTTAGGTTTTGTATTTTTAACAAAACGTATTTTCGGAATTAAAGTCAAAAACATGAAAATATATATGTTTTTTGTATATTGGATTATATCCATATGCAACATGCTTCAAAGTATTTTAATATCATGTTTTTGTATTTGGATGAGTTTCGGAAAAATCGGATTTCCATTTGAAAAATCTAAGTTTTAGAAAATACGGTTTTTGGTTTTCGGCAAAATTTATAAGTCAAAAAAATGGTTTAAAAAGTTTGAAATTTGTGTTGAAATTTTTCACACAAGTTTATATTTCAATGTAAAATGATAAAACTATTTTTGTGGATTTTTAGAGATTTTATGGGAATTTTTAAGACATTAAAAACCTACGTTTTCTGTCCCAGAACTGTTCAGCCAGGCTCTGTCGGTCGACCGCACGGTCGACCGGACTAGGAGCCGGTCGACCGTAGCGGTCGACCGACGTGCACAAGAACGTGCACGCTGGCTGCCCATTAAGCCGGTCGACCGCACGGTCGACCGACTGGAAGCAACCCACTCTCGGGTTGCTCCGGTCGACCGGCCAGAGAGCCGTTGCTCTCTGGTTCAGGGGCCGGTCGACCGGGCGGTCGACCGGTAGCAGCAAACGGTCAAAAATTGACCATTGGCCGGTCGACCGTAAGGCCATTTCTGGCAATTTCTGTTGCCAACGGCTAGTTTTGAAAATGGGCTATATATACCCCATTGGAAAGAGGTTTTCTCTAAGAATTTTTAGGCTAAATTTCTGAGCTTTCTCCAGTGTTTATACAAGTTTGAAAAAAGTTTCTTTGTGCCAAAAAGTTCAATCTTTATTGTTTTAAATGTGTTTTATTATTTCAAAGAAAAATAGTCTTTTGGGAATTTGTGTTGGTCTATTCATTCTATATCTTTGTGGAGATTTCCCAAGTGATTTTTCTTTATTTTAAACACTTTGTTTTCCACACTTGAGCTTCATTCTATCCTATCTATAGGGTATTTGTGTTTGTAGGAAAAAGAAATCGGTTTGTGATCTTTTGATCACCAAGTTGTAAACCCTAATTATTGCTTGGCTTTGTGCCTTTCCCTCATAGTGTTGAGGAGGTTGTGCAATTGGGTTGTATCCCTCAAGTTGTGAGGTGATCCTTGTTTAGCTTTGTACTTATCCCTCAAGTTGTGAGGTGATAATTTTGTTGGCTTGGTGCTTAGCCTCTAGTGAGAGGTTGTGGTTGTAAAGAGAGGAGTTGGGTACTCCTAGTTATTGTATTGCCCCAAATCCTCGGTGGAGGTTCCCTGTGTGGGAGTCCTTTGTGGACAAGCTAGTGGATTCGAAATCCTTCTGGGTGAAGGCGGGGATGTAGAGCTGGGTGCTCGAACCTCGAAACAAATCTTGTTGTTTGCGCTTGATCCATTGACTCTCTCTCTCTCTTTTATTGTGCCTTGCATCTTTTCATAGTGATCATTCATATTTATATGCTTGGCTTCCTTGTGTGTGCATCACTTGTTGGTTAGATTAAGTGTTATTGCAATTAAGTTTTAAATTCCGCATTTAGTTAATTAGATTAGCATTATTACCTATTCACCCCCCCTCTAGGTGATTTCAATTGGTATTAGAGCCTACGCTCCTGATATTTAGGTTTAACCACCTAGGAGTGAGATCTTGGTTTGCTAATCTTCATTTGCATTTGCATTTGCACATATATAGTTTGCACTCATGGATAGCCCTCCTTTGTTTGATATTTATAGACTTGATATTTGGAAGGCCAAGATGAGTTGTCATTTGAAAACCCTAGGACATAAAGTTTATCAAGCCACTACTAAAGAATCCTACCCCAATGATAGCAAACATAAAAAGGCCAATGCACTAGCCTTAAGACACTTAGAGCATCTCTTGATAAAGATCTTTTACATGTGTTTGCTCACTATGATTCAGCTTTTGCAGTTGGAGTATTTTGACTTCTCCCGAGCTACCAAAGATTATCGATAAGATGAGGAGATCTAGGAGAGACAAGTTCGACGAGCGTTACCTCATGGTCCAAGGGAATGACTCCCTTGAGGTACAATCGGAATCTCAACTAGATGATAGCTCTAGTTCCTATTGCTATGGGTGTTTAGAAGTACAAACCTTAAATGTAGAACTTGCTACAAACCTTGAAATTTTTTGAAAAAACATGACCTCTTGGAAAAGAAAAATTTTGAACTAAAAGAAGAATATAAGAATTTGTGTTCAAGTTTTGAATTGATTTTGCAAGAGAAGGAAGAGATTGCTAGTGAACGTGACTCACTTAAATCTCAACTAGACCTTACCCTAAAGGAAAATGAATTTTTGAAAAGTAAAAATGATTGTGATGATGTTTTGAAAAACAATGAAGTTTTATCTTCAAAATTAGATTTATTTTAAAAGATAATCATTCTTTGAAAAATGAAATTGATTTCATCACAAAAGAATTAGATTTAGTTTTAAATAAAAATAAATCTTTGAAAAATGATATAGACTCACATGTTTGCCATGCTAGTGTAGCTTCACCAAGCACATCTATTGCATGCTCCACTTTATCTTCTAGTATTAAAAATGATATAAATGTTTTGAAGAAAGTGTTGATTGTTTGGGCTCCACTTTGAGCCAATGTGCTTTGAATCATATACGCTTGGAATCCTTGGTTCACAAGAAATAAGTTCCATCTTTGCATGAACACCATACACGGCATACACATGCTCCTCACGGACACATTCATAACACGATGTATGCTCATGTGTACACATGTACACATTGTGGACGAAAGGGCCACCTTGCTAAATTTTGTTATGATCGTATACATGATGTTAATTTAGCAACTAATTTTGTTGGGTTAGGACAGGTTCTAACCCCTATGGACCCAAAAGGAAATGGGTACCAAAGACCACCCCTATTGTATTTGATGTAGGTGTGGGCTCTCGCATGACGTGAGAGTTGCGGCACCTTGAGGTGGATGCGTTCCGAGCTTCATGTGGACTATTTGGATGCATCACTTTCAAGGAAAGTTTGGTGGGAGGACCCCTTGATTTGGAGAACTAGAGAGTTGCCTTCATCGGTTTTGGTATCAATCTCTAACTCCCGTTTATATTTTGCATGCTTTTCATGTTCATTGTTTATATCATGTTTTGATGTTTATTGATTATTATGATTATGCCATGTTAGTTAGATTAGTGATATACATGTCAGTTATTTGAGACACCCATGTTTAATATGGATCTATATCTATGTGTTCTCACCTTGTTTTTGACTAATATGTATGTCCTAGATCTAATGCACATGCATATACATAATGATCATATGGATGTTTATGACCTTTGTTTTTGATGCTTCATGATTTGAATATATGTTTAAATGTTAGTTTTCATTAAGACTAGGATTTATACTCGTACATATAGTGGGCCACAAATAAATTTTTATATGTTTAAACTTGAACGCTTATTTGTACCCATTAGATGTGCTAGTATAGTCTAGTTTTGATGATTCATGCATTTGACTTGTATTCCCATTTTTGAACATGTTTTATGATCATGTGTTTTTACTTCATGTATATGTCTATTTTGTCAAACTTTAAAATATACATGTATACCCCTTGAGTCATTTGCTTTTCATGCAAATCTATATTATGGACTCAATTGTGTTTTTGGATATGTATGTATACTTCTTGTGTTGTCAAAACATACATATGCCTTGAAGTATAAATTGTTTAATGAAAATTTAGTTTTTCATATCTTCATGTTTAAAGGAATGTCAATTGAGCTTAATTGAACACTTTCATGATTATGATCTTCACATTTTATTTATACACTCACCTTTCTTGTTTACTCATGCTTTGTTTTCATGAGTCATATTCATGCTTCATTGACTTTGAGTGTTGGCTATCATGTGGATTTCTTGTTTCATGAAAAATAATTTTGTTTTATTCCTTACTTGAAGGATTTCGTACTAGCTAACAAGTTTTTCCATTTAACTAGTTCGTATTCTTCACATGGTAGAGTTTTCAAACATACTATATTTTCAAACCTATTTTTGAAAACCCCACCTTCCAAGGGCGGTTGGATGGGAGACCATGAACATGTATGCTTTATATTGAAATTCTATTCAAACATGAGCATGAAATGGGTGGTAGGATTATGAGTTATACACTTGATATTATTGTTGTTTCAATTGGTATCATTGGATTTTTTTTTAATTGGTATCAATATTGACATTTTCTTATATACTCATATATTTTTATGTATGTATGCATACTCTTTAAATAGTATCAATTTCGATTGGTATCTAATTTTTCATACATATATATATTTTATTTGTGCTTACTATATCCCTATATCTTTAAGCACAAATCATGTTTATGCTAAGCTTTATTTTTAATGACCATCATGTTTCAATTGATTAGTTTTCAATTGGTATCCTAATACAAGCTTATGCATAGTTTTAGTTGGTATTTCATAAAGGGGGAGAAAACTCGTATTTTATCTTTCAATTGGTATTTTGTTTACCGTTGATTTCTACTCCCTTACTTTATGATAGAAAATGATTTTAAAAAAATTAATATTGAGTTTTAATTTGGTATCATATAATTATAGGGAATAATAATTTCAATTGGTATCATATGATTAAAAAGAATAATACTTTCTATTGGTATCAAGATTTTGTTTTTACTATCAATTGATTTATGTTTTCATTTTGTTCTAAAAATCTTTGTTTGAGATTTGTTTCAATGCCTCATTTACCTTTCAATTGGTAGACATTTCTTAAAATATTTTTATGTTCACTTTCAATTGGTATCAATATGCACTTCATTGACACATTTTTTTTAATTGGTATCATATTTGATTGTACCCCTTATTGCCATTGTTTTTGTTTTAGACAAAAAAGGGAAGAACATTTTGTTTTGTATTCTTTCACCTCTTTGTTGATGATTGACAAAAAGGGGGAGAAATTTGAGATTATATGCATGTTTTGTATGCATGTTTTGTGTTTTGTTTTTATCTAGAAACATTGTTTGTTTGTTTTTTATTAGTTTGTTGTTTATTGGTATTAAGAGCATTTTATTGGTATCATGTTCATTTCAATGTTTTATGCATGTCTATGCATGTTTCATGTTTAATATTCATTGCATATATTTATTGTTTATTGCTATGCATGAGTTAAGGGGGAGCTTCTTTGAAGCTTAACTTTAATCCATGCATATATAACTCCATGAGTTTTGTCATCATCAAAAAGGGGAGATTGTTGGCCCAGTAGCCTTCCACTCTAGTTTTGATGATGATTAACTCATGTAGTTATGTGTACTAATAATCTTGTGATTATAGTTTCAGATCTCTAATCAAGATGTTAGTAGGTGACTAGCTTCAACAAAGGTGTTTTGGAGCTATTCACATGGTGATTCAAGAGCCCGAGCGACAAGATCATATATAGCACTCTTTGGAGTCAAGCTCGGTGAATCACGGTTTGGATCGAGTCGGCTTGAAGACGGATTTCCTCAAGAAGACTTCGGTACCATAGTTTTTAGTTTATATTTTAGATCCATTTGTAAAGATTAGAATAGTGTGATATGCTCAAGTTCACAACACACACGTTTTAGGTTTTGTATTTTTAACAAAACGTATTTTCGGAATTAAAGTCAAAAACATGAAAATATATATGTTTTTTGTATATTGGATTTTATCCATATGCAACATGCTTCAAAGTGTGTTAATATCATGTTTTTGTATTTGGATGAGTTTTGGAAAATTGGATTTCCATTTGAAAAATCCAAGTTTTAGAAAATACGGTTTTTGGTAAAATTTATAAGTCACAAAAATGGTTTAAAAAGTTTGAAATTTGTGTTGGAATTTTTCACACAAGTTTATATTTCAATGTAAAATGATAAAACTATTTTTGTGGATTTTTAGAGATTTTATGGGAATTTTTAAGACATTAAAAACTTACGTTTTCTGTCCCAGAACTGTTTCAGCCAGGCTCTGTCGGTCGACCGCACGGTCGACCGACTGGAAGCAACCCACTCTCGGGTTGCTCCGGTCGACCGGGCGGTCGACCGGCCAGAGAGCCGTTGCTCTCTGGTTCAGGGGCCGGTCGACCGGGCCGTCGACCGGTAGCAGCAAACGGTCAAAAATTGACTGTTGGCCGGTCGACCGGCCGGTCGACCGTAAGGCCATTTCTGGCAATTTTCTGCTGCCAACGGCTAGTTTTGAAAATGGGCTATATATACCCCATTGGAAAGAGGTTTTCTCTAAGAATTTTTGGGTTAAATTTCTGAGCTTTCTCCAGTGTTTATACAAGTTTGAAAAGAGTTTCTTTGTGCCAAAAAGATCAATCTTTATTGTTTTAAAGTGTTTTATTATTTCAAAGAAAAATAGTCTTTTGGGAATTTGTGTTGGTCTATTCATTCTATATCTTTGTGGAGATTTCCCAAGTGATTTTTCTTTGTTTTAAACACTTTGTTTTCCACACTTGAGCTTCATTCTATCCTATTTATAGGGTCTTTGTGTTTGTGGGAAAAAGAAATCGGTTTGTGATCTTTTGATCACCAAGTTGTAAACCTTAATTATTGCTTGGCTTTGTGCCTTTCCCTCATAGTGTTGAGGAGGTTGTGTAATTGGGTTGTATCCCTCAAGTTGTGAGGTGATCCTTATTTAGCTTTGTGCTTATCCCTCAAGTTGTGAGGTGATAGTTTTGTTGGCTTGGTGCTTAGCCTCTAGTGAGAGGTTGTGGTTGTAAAGAGAGGAGTTGGGTACTCCTAGTTATTGTATTGCCCCAAATCCTCGGTGGAGGTTCCCTGTGTGGGAGTCCTTTGTGGACAAGCTAGTGGATTCGAAATCCTTCTGGGTGAAGGCGGGGATGTAGAGCTAGGTGCTCGAACCTCGAAACAAATCTTGTTGTTTGCGCTTGATCCATTGACTCTCTCTCTCTCTCTCTCTCTTTTTTATTGTGCCTTGCATCTTTTCATATTGATCATTCATATTTATATGCTTGGCTTCCTTGTGTGTGCATCACTTGTTGGTTAGATTAAGTGTTATTGCAATTAAGTTTTAAATTTTGCATTTAGTTCATTAGATTAGCATTATCACCTATTCACCCCCCTCTAGGTGATTTCAGTTTTGAAGGGCGTCCGACGCAATAACCTTTATTACTTGAAGGGTAGTACGGTAATAGGGCAAATGACGACTTCTACAAATTCAGATAATGATTGCACCCAACTCTAGTATATGAGGCTCAGACATACAGGAGAAAAGTCTTTGCAAGCTCTTGCAAAGCAAGTTTATTGAAAGGTGCCAGTACTTACAAATTGAAATTTTGTGAACATTGCGTCATCGGAAAGAAGACCAATGTAAGATTTGGCACCGTAACTCATTATACCGAGGAAATTCTGGATTATGTTCACATAGATGTCTGGGGACCTACCAAGACGTCATCTATTGGAGGAAACTATTACTTTTGTCTTTTATAGATGATTACTCTAGGTGATGTTGGGTACTAACATGAAGCACAAAGGGAAAATTCTAGAGTTGTTTGTGGAGTGGAAGAAAAACATGGAGAAGAATACGAGAAGGAAGATTAAGATACTCCGTTCAGACAATGAAAGAGAGTATACAAGCGATTCTTTCCTACAGTTATGTCGTGATGAGGGCATAGAAAGACACTTCTCAGTAAGAGAAATACCACAACAAAACGGGGTGGCTGAAAGGATGAACAGGACGTTGCTAGAGAAGGTCCGTTGCATGTTATCCAACGCCGTTATATCGAAACTTTTTGGGCTGAGGCATTGGCGTATATTTGTCATCTCGTTAACAGGTTGCCTTCGTCTGCAATAGGAAGTAAAACTCCTCTAGAGGTTTGGTCAGGGAAAGTTGCTTAGGATTATGATTCGCTACGGGTATTTGGGTGTCTGGCCTACTATCATATCAAGGAAGACAAGTTGGACCCAAGAGCGAGAAAAGGTGTGTTCATAGGATTCAAGAAAAGAGTAAAAGGTTATAAAATTTGGGATCCAGAGGATAGGAAATTTATCTTGAGCAGAGATGTCACGTTTGATGAGGCTTCAATGGTGAAGCCTACAAACTCTCAGCAGTGGAGAGTCAGACAGTCAACAGGATATTACAGCAGGTGGAGAGTGATGCTACTTCACCGTCTCTAGAAAGATCAGTGTAATTTGAGGTCACACCCTCGATGACACGAGGAGATGATCAGGTAGCCGAATAGGATGTTGATAATGATGAGGATTAAGGACAGACTATGGGTAATGTCCAAGAATCCATTGCAGTTGGAAGAACTCGAAGAAATTCACGTAAGCCCAGTTGGCTCACTACTAACATGATCGTGGCCTATACTCTCCTAGTCATTGAGGAGGCAATCCAGTCTACTTACATGGAAGCCGAAATCAGTTCGGAGTCTAAGATGTGGAAGGATGCCATGATGGAAGAGGTGAGTTCTCTACACAAGAATGATACTTGAGAACTGTTAGAGTTGCCCAAGGGAAAAAAAGAGATCGGTTGTAAGTGAGTATTTGCAAAGAAATAGGATCTTCAGATGGTGATACTGTACGGTACAAAGCCAGATTGGTAGCTAAAAGCTATGCTCAATGAGAAGGCATTGACTACAACTAGGTATTCTCACATGTTGTAAAACACTCGTCTATTTGGATTTTGTTGGTACTGGTAGCATAGTCCGAGTTGGAACTTGATCAGCTCGATGTGAAGACCGCCTTTCTCCATGGCGATCTTGAAGAGGAGATCTACATGTCTCAGCCGACGGGGTTCAAAACTATAGGAAGAAGATTATAATATGCAATTTGAAAAAAATATTGTATAGATGAAAGTAATCTTCAAGACAGTGGTACAAGCATTTTGACAGTTTCATAAGAGGGAAGAGATACACACGAAGCCATTATGACCCATGTGTGTATTACAATAAGCTACCTGGAGGAGAGTACATCTATCTACTCTTATATGTGGATTATATGCTCATTGCTTCTAAAAGCAGATCTGTTATTGATAAATTAAAGAAAGACTTATCTTCCGAATTCGAAATAAAAGATCTGGGCAAAGCAAGAAGGTGCAAGGCATGGAGATTGAGCGAGACTGGAAGAGCGGTAAGGTTAGCTTGACACAGAGGGGTATTTGAAGAAGATACTTCAGAAGTTCAACATCAATAATGATATAAAATCTGTAAGTATACCATTGACTCCTCATTTCAAGTTTTAAGCTATTTATGTCTCATATTTCTGTTGAAGAGCTTGAGTACATGACTTACGTGCCCTATGCTAGCGCAATTGGTAGTTTAATGTATGCAATGATGTGTACAAGACCCAACTTGTCGTAAGCTGTCTTAATGGTTAGCAGATATATGCACGATCCCAGTAGGGGTCATTGGGAGGCAGTGAAGTGGATTCTAAGTTACATTAAAGGTATCATAGATATTGATTTGGTATTCAAGAAGGATGTTACTGGTAAGCAGAAGTGTATCGGATATGTTGATTCCGACTACGTAGGAGACTTTGACAAACACCGGTCCACAACGGGATATGTGTTTGCATTGTCTCAAGCACCGGTCAGCTAGCGCTCTACTCTACAGTCTACTATCGCATTGTTTACTATGGAGGCCGAGTATATAGCCATAATAGAGGCTATAAAGAAGACAATTTGGCTTCAAGAGTTGTTTGATGACTTGCGGATTGATCAGGATCTGTTGAAGATCAATTATGAGAACATGAGTGCTATCTATTTGGCAAAGAATCAGGTATATCATGCAATGACGAAGCACATTGATGTCAGGTTCCACTTTATTTGGGAGATTCTTGATGAAGGTGACATCGAGTTACAGAAAATTCACACGAATGAGAATTCCGCTGATATGTTTACCAAGGTTATTTCGGGAGTAAAGTTTGCACATTGTAAAGAATTACTCCATATCCTTCTAGTTGTGTGAGCTCAGTGGAGCTCGTTCGGATGAACTACATGTGGCTTGATCCCATTGGGCATAGGTACGTAGGCAACCACAATGGTACAACCAATTGGAGTCAACATAGTGCTATGTTGTATTCGGCTCAGATTTGCAAAATCTTCACCGAGGTGGAGAATTGTAGGGAGAGGGTAAAATCTTGTTGATAGAGTTTTTAAAACTCTGTTAAAGGTTAGCCAAAGATCGATGCAATCAATGGTATCGAATACGAGAGCATGTCGGCCATCTTAAAGTTAGATTGCACAGGAGAAATCAAGGCTAGTCGACTAGGGCATGGCCTAGTCAACTAATAATTGGATACAGAGAGTTGACAAATTTGTTTCACTACAGACTAGTCGACTAATACATGTATTAGTCGACTAATAGAAATTATTAGTCGACTTCTGATGCACGACCTGTTTTCAAATCTGATTCTGTATTTGTTTCTGATCCGAATTAGGTGTTTTGATTTCCTTTTCTTCGTGGTTTCTTTGGCTATATATGAAGGGATAATGCCCCAATATTTGTAACATGTAATTAATTAATTCAATGAGAACTCTCTCCCCTTGTCCCAAGGACATAGACAAATTGTCGAACCTCGTTAAATCTAGTGTTCTCTCTTTCTTTTCTTTGTTTAATTGTGTCGTGTGATTAATTGGCTATTCTCTGGTGGCCATCTTCTTTGTTGCATGGATTCCCAACACATGCCAACCTAGTCGTTCCGATACTGAATTTAGGCTGTGAAGGAGCTGCTACAGCTACTGAGGGACTATTGAGCATCAAAAAGACTGATGACATTAGTGGTCTCTCTGCTGGAACCTCCTGAGTACATAGCAGTCCTATCTGAATGCATATCAAGACCTCATTTTCGGAAAATTTCTCTGTTACTGATGGGTCTTGTATCTCTAAGGCTGTTCCATAGGTCGAATGCTCCCATGTCTGCAAGAGAGAGTTTATGTACATGAATTATGCAAATGTGTTTTCCTCTGAGATTATTTGTTCCCCCTTATATTAGATCGGGACATATATGCTTTACTTGAACATTTTAATCTGCATGGAGAAAGAATAGGAAAAGAAATTCAAACTTATGTTGACATAAATTTGGATCTTGTCTGGACTAAACTTTGGGATCATGGGATGTTATGCCTTTTGCTATAATTCTGAATTATCCCCTATGAACACAAATTTTGACCATGATAACTTATTTATAGATATGTCAAGATCTCCAGTAACATACACCTTCAGAACCCCTGCAGATAAGATGGAAGTAATTTCAGTTTTATGGGAAGATTCAGAGAAGAATTTTTGTTGGATTAAGAACTTTTTACAATCTGGCAAACTTCTCATCATACATCCAGACATAAATAGACAAACAGCTTATTGTACAACCTAATAATGAAAACGAGTCGAAAACACACGAGGACCTAGTCAAAATATTTATAATCTAATATTAACGATTTCAACAAAATGACCACTATCATAATATGTCATCTGCTTTGCTACTATTATTTGTTATCCAATGCATATGGCATATGTGTTCAATAACATAAATCAAATGATTAATTTTAAATTCTAAACTACAAGTATATTTCTTTTGCCACCAGGTAGACACATTTGTGTGATATCTTCCCTAAAACATACAGGAAACTAACAGAAAGAAACTTTTAATTTATATGAGAGGAGCCTGGGATTCTTACATAGCTAAGAATATCACTGTAATTTTCAGATTCGTCGAATCTGCTTCGTTTCCTTCCCGTAACAATCTCTAAAAGTAGAATGCCAAAGATATATACATCGGACTTAAAGAATATTGTCCATGTGTTACGTACTCGGGTGCCATATAACCCCTGCAAAATACTCAGAGAGAATAAATATGTATCGGTTCCTACTTATTGGCACTTGGCAGCAACATAAGAACCTGAGTTACAGTGTTCCGACGACTCTCCTTGTAGTGCATTCTTGTTCTTCAAATCCATATAGATCAGACAAACCAAAATCTGAAAATTTCAGATTCATGTCTGCATCTAACAATGTGTTATTGGCCTTTAGGTTCCTATGTATTACTGTAACATGAGTAGATTCTTCGTGCAGGTAGTGAAGTCCTTGAGAAATTCCTCCAGTTATCTTAAATCGCATTTCCCAGTTTAACTGTTTCTTCTGGATTGGATCTGTTAAGATAAGCTGAACAGTTAGGTTTTTCTTCTTATTCTTTGAGAATTCCAACTTTGAATATGAGAATTAATTTAGGCACTATATGATTGTGACTTAACATATTGAACTTGAGAACTCAATACAATGCCCCTCACCAACAAAAAACTTATAAGATCATTATACAAGGATCGCAATATTAATGTTTTAAGACTCAGATCAAACACATATCTATTAGAACCTTACTCGCATGAGAAATGTTTTGACGCCACCCATATTGGAGGATTGAAAATGTTTTGACCCTCTCTCCCGTGAGAGGAATTTGTACTCTAAAGACATTGCTAACAGAAATTTTTTACTAAAACGAGTGAGACTGAGATGGCATTAGTTACCAAACAGAGAGGTGTCCAAGCTTCTATTAGACATGTATTCATAAACAAGTAACTTTTCTTGCTTCACAAAGAAGCCTGACAAGATTCTTATGCTGAAGTTTGGCACCCAAGACGAGGTCATTTTTCTGCTCTTCTATTCGTAGACTCGAGCTTTCTACTGCTATCTCTTGTCCATCAGGAAGTATTCCCTATACAAAAATTGTATTGAAAAAGGTTAGAGATATATAAAACCTCTAAACATAAACGGAAACATTAAATTTAAGTTATGTTATAAGCTAACATCAACATAACTCAATAGAAGTACAACCTTATATACTCAGCCAAAGCCACCTTCTCTACGCTTATGCATGGGAGAGAAGTCAGCAGTAGCAGCTTTGATCGTAGACAAATCAAGCAATAGTGACTCCACATATGACATTTTCTCTAATAAATGAGACCGACAAAAGAAATGTAAAATATATTAATATTTTTGATATATTAAAACGCCAAATCCTAACTTGCAGCAAGATAATGCTAGGCTAACGTGGAGATAAAGCCTAAAGTTTTTAATAGAAACTAGAGTGGGAAGGCTTCAACTGGTTTCTTTACACGCACACACACAAAAGAAGAAAAACAAGAATTAAAAGTATAAACATGAGTTTAGCCAAAAGAAGGATTAACAGAGAAGACAACAAGGGGGTAAAAGGTAGATAAAGAACGATGGTTTCCTCTTTAAGACATATCCACAAACACCTGTGAGCAATTGGTGGCAATGGTAATGCTGGAAAGAGAGAGAGAGAGAGAGAAACATGGTTGGCTCTTTAAGACATACCGTAATGCTATTTGGCTCCCGCTTTCATCTCCCGGTTTGGCTCCCGTCCTATGTGTCATGCCACGTCAGAAATATTGAAACCACCCCTCCCAAAAAAAAAAATCTCTACGAATTCAAGATATGAGAACCTTACCCGCGGCTTCAACCTCGTTCCTGTCCTCTAGGCTCTCCCGTTCTTCTTCCATCGACCCAATCAGCCCGCAGCCCATGGCAACGAGATCAATGGCTCGATACCGAAGGAGTATCTGAGATCTGAGAACCCACAAAGGTTAGAATTTGTTTCCCCTTTTTCCCTCACTCCTCTCCGTCATTTCATCTCCAAATTCCATAAGCTAAAAATGTGTAGAGGAATGCAAAATCTAAGCTAAAAATTATTGTTTTTAGAGTATTGATTGATAGGTGGACTATTTTCTTAGATCCCCTTTTCCCTCCCTCCCGTCGCTGCCCGTTGCCGCCTCCCGTCTCAGACCCGAGCAACCAGTCGCCGCTTCCAAATCTGAATAATTATTGTTTTTCTCTAATCTTTTGTAGAGGTGGAGATGATTCAGATGCATGTGGTGGCTCTTAGGCATCCCAAGTACACAACCCCACACAAGAATGACAGGTGCATGTGGTGGCTCTTGGAGATGACTCAGATGCATGTGTTTTCTAATCTTTTGTAGAGGTGGAGATCAGTGCAGTGGAGTTTGAATCTTTGGAGTCATTCAAGTGTCTTAGCTATATTGGAATGTTGTTTTAAATTTTTAAGTTTCTGAATCTAAAATACGTGTTTTTAGTTATTTTGTGAAGTGGATGACATGTATTTAAAGATCCTGAACTTCTAATGGTCACATATTGTAATATCCCCTAACTAATAATACTGTATTTCTATTTTATTAATTATAGTTAGATTTACCTATTGATTAATTTATTTTATACATGTGTATAAATACATGTACATACATATTAAGTGTATATGTTTGATTTACATTTATACTAGTATATGTATGTATTATATTTTATACAATAGTGTTAGCATTACTATTATTATTATGTTATGGTTGGTATTATTCCTATTTGAACTCCTTTTCAACCCATAATCCTATTATCCAATAAACCATAACTCATTTAACTCATATCCAAATAAAATAAAAATAAAATAAAATAAAATAAATTTAAACATATATATATATATATATATATATATATATAATATATATATATATATATATATATATAAAAAATAATAAAATATAATTATGTGTGCTTAAATTTTATTCCAAGTTTTGAACTCTTATTCTTTACCAAATCCTAATACCTAAATCATGATGCCACATTGGCGTATGGTTAGGTTGGAGATCTAAATTATTTAAACAATCCTAAAGCCAATTTAAATTTCAAGTTCCCAACTGAAAGATCTCATGAGATCTTTATAGATCTTTATCTTACTGCCTATCTTTTCTGTTGAAATATATGTACCTAAGAATCTTATCATCTTTTAATTAACGTAACTCTACGTAACCCTCCTGCTTCTTAAAAAAAAAAAAGAAAGAAAGAAAGAACGACAGTCAGAAAGAAGTTCAAACCCAGCATTCTTTCTCATCCTCTTCACCCTCATTGGAGTTGATCGTGACGGGGGAATGGGTCCGAGGCATGGAGGTTAAGAAGGAGGCATGGAGATTGAGAAGCAGGCTAAATCCCAGTAAGCAAAAATCAAACTTTTGTGAATTAATTTGATTTAATGTTTCATGATTAGATTTATATTCCCATAAATTTTTCATCTAGAATTCTTGTCTAAGATCTAAAAAAAAAATTAAATTGTTGAACTAAAATTTAAATAATTTATAATGTTTAAATCTTTCATGGATCGTTTTCTTTCATTTAAAACATCGCCTTTGATTAAATAAAACATATAAAAGTAATATAGTATTACCCTAATTAGATTTAAAAAAAAGAAATTCAATTTTAAACTGAAACAAAGAAATAAAAAAAAGCCAGAGAGCCAACTGCCCTCGGCCAAAGGCCGAGAGCAGCGGGCGCGCTGCACAGACCCCGCCAGGTCTGCACCCGACCCGGGTGCAGACCCGCACCCGGATTGACCAGGCCCAGTGGCCTGGGCTGCCACTGGGCCAAGTCCAAAAAAAAAAAGAAAAAGAAAAAAAAGAAGGCTGGGCCGCAACTGGCGCAGGCCCACAAAGAAAAAAAAAAGAAAAAGAAAAAGGGAACTGGGCAGTCATTGGCCCAGCCCAAAAGAAAGGAAAAAAAAAGGAAAAAAAAAGAAAAAGAAAAAAAGAACTGGGCCTGGCTTATTAGGTCAGGCCAGAAAACCAGGAAAAAAATAGAACAGAAAAAAAAAAATAATTCAGAGCCCATATTCAGAAGCCTAATTGCAGTCCAGCCCACAGATTTTGGGTTCTAATCCATTTTAACCCGACCCAAGTACAAAAATAGACCCGCTAACTCCCTGAAAAATAATTTTATTGTATAGATAAAAATCTGAAACAAATAATTAAAAATAGGGATAAATATCTAGATAACCCCTAAAATCTACTAAAAAATTTTGGGATTGTTTGCAGCTCAAATTGGACTGAAACACTGTTTTTTAAGTAGAAACCTGCTACTTCAACATTCAGACCCGTTAAGCAAATTGCAGCTTTTTAACCATTTAAACCCCACAAAAATCAGTAAATAAAATCTAAATAATCTTATAAACTAATTGTATCATCCTACAACTTTGTTTTAAGCTCTGGACTATCTATTTAATTTAAAATACTGAATAAATAAGATATCTCATGTAAAATTCGATATATGTAAAATTCAATATCTTATGTAAATTTGAATGTATTTAATGTAGATTCTTCGAATTGGTTATTGGACGCGTGATAAGACCAGGTGAGTGTTCTTTGTTTTCTTATTGAATATTTCGATATTATTTCATATGAGTGTTTGCTCTTGTATCATTTTCCTATTTCTTGTTATCAATAATATTCATATGTTACCTGTATCATTTCATTTGACAGTCTGATATACTTGACCAGTATGATTACATGTATCACTTCATGAGACATCAATCCCCTTTCACTGTATTTATTTAATTAATATGAGCATTTATCAGCATCAATTCATGTGTAAAGAATTGCCACCATTGATTGAGGACTGATTGTGGTGTACCTTAGGCTGTGACTTGATTCGAGTTATTGATTGACTGACCTAATTCATATTTGAGGACAGATAGAATAACTACATGATATGTTACGTGTGTATAATTCATGTGACCGGAAGTTACTGGGAAAGTATCATTAGGCCGTAACGCTCAGTACAGCTCTATTCATCGTATACACGGTTATTGTTCACTATTCTTATTACTGTTCACCGTGTATACGATTTTTTTACTGTACTGTACTGTTACTGTCATTGTATCATCCCAGTGTTCTACGTAACATGATATTGATAACTCTAATTGAATTAAATAATAATAAAGTAATTGAACAACTTACACCTGGATTGGGGAAAATTGATGGAGGAAACAACGTCTGTATTTTGGGTAGACCTAGGATACAGGTTGCGCAGCCGATTGAGGGTTCCACTGCAGGGTTCCTGGGGGATGACTGACATCCCATCTGTACTATTATTGTTCCAATGTTCATACAGTGAGATTACTATTACTGTTACTGAGTTTCTAGCGGTACGGCCTGCTTCATCGTCAGGAAACTGAGACCGTGGTCCCGGGTATGTACGGGATCCACCTAAAGCATGGACAATGTCTCCAACCGATCAGTTTCAATAACTTAGGACCCTGATTGATACGTGTGATAGGCGTAGTATGGGATGCGTCTATTACAGGTGACAATTGGTGTTCGCTGACATAATAAATGATAATGAACTGTTATAATATATTGCTACTAACTGCAACCACCTGACTGTACATATATTGATAGACATATGATTGTACACATGACCAGATTTGTATACCAGACTAGTGACATATGCTAGGTTATACATTTTGACATTAGTTGTTTCCTTTTATCATCATACCAGTTATATATCATTCATATCTTGTTCTTGGCATTGATTATCTTATTATCCTTCATTTCAGTTACATGTTTTCATTGCTTATGTTGTTATCATGCACGAGCACCTTTCTCTTTACACACACACTCACTAGGTCGCTTCTGACGACCCTGGATTCGCACGTCCAGGGTATTGGACTTTTTCTTATATTGTTTAGGTTTCATTGAGCTCGTACGCTTCGCGAGGAGCTGGAGTTTCTCGCTTTTGATTTTGTATTCTTGCCTCTTTTTTTATTCCTATTTCTGTACTTTTCTTGATTCATGCCTATCAGATTCAGTCGCTATTCTAATTCTTTTTATTTGATATCATGCGTGGATGCTTATATGTGATATTACAGTGATCGTTGATTTATTTTGATTTAAATTTATAGCTTGTTTCGGGTTACTTTAGGCTTAGCGTGTATACGTTGGGTATTTTTCTCACGTATATACGTTGCCGACTCTCGTCGCGACTCCATTTCCACGTATTTTGGGAAGCGGGGCGTGACAGGGTTTTATTGGTATCAGAGCCAGGTTCGACATAAAGCGGACTTGATTTTTACTGATAACTTGAACGAGCTATAGTTACACTACAATATACATATAGGATTCACACAATGATATGAGTCCACTTGTGTGACGCCCCGATCCGGCGGTACGGGGACGCCACTGCGACGTATATACGCAGGTCAGAAATACCTCACGTATATACGCTAAGCTTCAGTACAGGTAAGAATCAGAGGCGGAAGCACAGTGGTAATATACATTCCAACAGAATAGTACAAGTACATGGTTATCACAGAAAGTGATACAATATTACAGGAATATTACATCACTAGAAAATATAAGAGTACAATACATGAAGGGATATACATAATAAAAACTGAGAGATGCTCACGATACGGCAATAGGGACCTCGAGAGCCAAACAGGAGATAAGCTAGGTGGAAGAACTACGGCGATGTCCGAGCTTCTGCTGCACTCCGATCATCACGGGAGGATCCGCTGCGCACTCTGATCAGCTACAGTAAGATCACCAGGGTCTAGACTCCAGGATCTGAACATGAGAATCCAGGGTTGTTAGCAACCCCAGCGAGTACATATTATAAAGCCAAATGGCGTGCATAACATGCACACGTGTACATGATCAAGTGATGTGGTCTAGGCATGCAGGTACAGGAAATGTCAAGTAATATAAGGAAAATGACAGTAAATCCGAGATCAAGTAAATACATGTTATCAGTAAGTCTGAATCGGAAAACATGCATGAAAAATGATATAGAGAGCATAGGTTTACATAATCATGCGACCAATATATTAAACATGTGATAAATACACTAAATACGCGATAAATATAAGTATGGACAAAACTAGTTGTATAAGCTCAGATTATGGATTCAGGCGGCCCGCGCTGGAGCACAGCAGCAAGCTGCTGCTGCTGCTGTGGCTTCCTTGTTGGGTTTGGGTAGAACCCAAACCCAATAACCTATTGGGTTAAGTGGTAAACCCAATAATTCCTCCCTCAACCCGTTAACCCAATTACCCAATAACTTAAGTTATGGGTTTGGGTTGTGGATCCAACCCGACCGTTTGCCACCCATACCCGCATCCAAACCCAATAAAGGTAATTTTACCGTAAACCCCCCTGCTACATGTCAGTATTTGCATTTGCAATATTTTTATTTACATATTTAACCCTTTTTGTTATGATTTAGTATTCGGGCGATAACTGGAGCATCCGGACTCCGATTTGGACGATTCTGGATCCGTTGCGATCGTAGGAAAGAGAGCTACCTTTCCATGGCTAGTTTGTGAGTGTTTTTCTTTTATAAATTATATTTTATCATGTTTAGTGAAATTGATTGATTGCTTTCAGTGATAGATCTTGATTATGGATAAAACACGGTAACTATTAATTATTAACTTGTAATTATTGAAACTCATTGTACTAGGAATAACCTATAATATTGTAAGGTATTTCCTGATTTAATATAAATATAGGTGATGTAATAATAATAACAATAAATACTGACATAGACAACTCGGACACCGTCATCATATCTGCACAGCCACTGACACTCGGGCCACTATTTCACCATATTCTTGGACACTATTATTTCATGTATTGTATCACAGTTAGATAACTATTGTCACATGTATACTGATCCACAGATACTCGATGACACTCCACTGTCACTAGACATGAATGCTGGACACCGTTATTTCATGCACTGGTATCATCATGACACGGATACTGTAGTTCATTGGAGACGGTATGATATTATACACTGACCACTGTTCTTACATGTGCTATCACAGAGATATTACACGGATTAGTGCTACACATCTATGTTCTATTGGTACACGGATATACCAATGCACAGACTACCGCATTTCATATTATTGTTATCATTTTACACACTTATGTCATGTTTACATATCACGGTTACACATGCATGTATGGTTTCTCTATTCTTGTCATATGGATCCCCGTTCATATTGCATGTAGTATTTTTCCATGTTATCCCCGTGTTCTTGTTGTATGATTGTTTCCCGTTACTGATATTGTTATTCCCGTTACTGGATACATGAGCTGTTGATATGCGATGGGTGGAATCCCACATCTATTGTTCCCGTTTCCCGTTATATTGTTCTATGCTATCAACAGAGCTCAGGTCCTGTTCTCATGTTACGTGTATCATGCACTGTAGTTGTTCTTGTTACACTGTATACTTTAAATATCAGATCATAAAGATAACTTGGGGATGGGGGAGACTTGACGGTTGATTAGATCATATCGGGTGGATGTACTAGATCCATATTGTTTGTCCCACTGCAGGGGATGGGGTAGTGCTGGCTACCATCTGTTACTCATGAGCTCCCGTTTCCCGTTATGTTTTAGCTCATTGAGATTCCCGTTACATGTTACAGCCCTAGCGGGCTGACCCTGGTCTCAGCAGCCAGGGATCTGGTAAGGCCGTTGTCCCGGGTATGCACGGGATACACCCACCTGATAAGAGCTCCTCGACCATGGGTTTCCAATTAACATAATAAAACAGTAGACACAATAGTGACGTTGGGAACACTTGTTATTTGGTCACTCTCTCGTTTGGATAATGGTACCCGTAGGCCATGTCCGGATGGGTTCGACTGGAGTGCAGGCTCTAGTATGAACTGCCAGTGGTATGAGACACTGGAAGATATTGATTAAAATACCAGGTGGTACTGATTGCTACTATTGTATAAAGAACATGACTTGCCTGATACATGTATACTATTGTGTAGATGTACTTGTTATTGTTCCTGATCATGTCTCCGCCATCATGTTACCTGTATTGTGTGTTACTTTACCTGGTACATGCTACACTTTCTGAGGTAGCATACTACCCATGTACATGTATACCCTGCATTGCATATATATTCTATTTTCTGTATACCTTGCAGACATCATTACTGTATATGCACAACACAGTATTGTGGTTATATTGCATATGCCCACCTGCATATTCATATTGCTTATGCCCACCTGCATGTTCACTTCTATCACGTCACCACTAGCGTGTTTATTTCTATCACGTCACCACTAGACAACAATATTTCTTATCTAAACGGGATACGACTATAGACATGACCCGATGATAACCGGCTAGGTAGTGATGGTATTAAAAGATGACATGTTTATATCTTTCTACGACTATTATATGCTTATTATATGGTAACATTAGTACAACAACATGTATTATATATTAGTATCGTGCTTGTATTACTATCGTATGTATTACTGCCTCCTTCATTTTATCACTCACTAGGTCGCTTTCTGACGACCCTGGGTTTGCGTGCCCAGGTTGGAGATCCAAGTTATTGGTTTATCAGATAGTCCATTGGGTTCATATCGGAAACTCGTCATCGAGACCATTCATAGGTATCCTTGTGATTTATTTCTATTATCTTATTTATCCCTGTTCCTAACTGTTATGATCACTAACCTCTTTCTGCAGTATTCTTGTACTTATTTCCTGCTGGAACTCTTGTCTATATAGAGGCTATGTCCTGTACTGAGGCTTAACGTACGCGCGAGGGTGTTTTCACCTCGCGTATGTACGTCGCCATAACATCCCTTTACCTGCGGGATAGGGGCGTTACAATGGGGTTGATACGTCGAGGGGATAATCCAAATAAGAAAACCCTCATCTATATACCACATATCCGATGTCACCATCATCTGAATTCATACAACTTGAGTTGCCCTCAGGGTAACAGAACTAGAGTGTGTCTGGAGTTATCATGGTATCACAAAGGTCATGTGTTATAAAACAGGATGTCAATTCAGAGCATAATACTGTAATTGGAGAATATAAAGGTGTTGCATTTTAATTAATCCAATAATAATAATCAGTACCGTTTGATATTTTAATCGCCTCCCTACCAGCGCCTCACATCACCGATAGTCCATACTAGAGTTCGCACTCTATAGAACTTACCCGGGTCTGATATGTGAGTATCAGGACCCGAACAAAGGAGAGACCAAATATCACACGTTCCTAATATTATTATTGTTTGGTTGTTTTATGTTATTCATCTGATTCATATGCTTTTGTATGTGTTACCGGCACACATACATCCACTTATAAATAAGACGAGTTATTATTTGGAACTGATAAATCTGATGGCTCATATTTATAGTGGGTCCCGTCTCTGCCCGGGACTAGCTCAGGAGTACAGGCTACTGCTTCCGGGGACTTATCATTACGCGCCCACACGACACTTTAGATTCAGGCTACTGCTTCCGGGACTTATCATTACGCGCCCCACACGACACTTCAGAAATATCACCATTATAATTAAGATCATACCGGTTTCCATCAGTTTCCCCACCCCATTGTAAGTTGAGTATTTTTATTATATATATGAATTGACAAAGATAATATCCACAAGTGTATACAACATAACCATGATTATCCAACTACTGGAATTAACAGGAGTATAATATCAGGAGTCACCCCTTTTCAGGGGTTCAGGAATACAGGAGTCCAGGAGCACAGGAGATACAGGAGTACAGGAGTACAGGAGATACAGGAGTAACAGATGTTTGGTAAAAATAATAATCATGCATATGCCAGGTAATATAGGTGTCAGGTGTCAAATATATCATGGCAAGTACCGTGTTATATATCAGGTGTTATGTATAGCATGGCAAATACCGGTATTTTATATCAAGTAATAAGTATAGCATAGCAAGTACCGGTGTCACGTATTATATGTCAAATATAGCATGGTAAGTACCGATGTCAGATATGGGTCAAATATATCATGGCAAGTACCAGTGTCCGGTATCATGTGTCAAGTATAGCATGGCAAGTATCGGTGTCAAAATATAGCATGGCCAGGGTTGGTGTAAATACCGAGTGCCGGTGTCATATATCATATATCAAGTGTAACCTGCCAAGTGCCGGTGTAAATACTGAGTGCCGGTGTAAATACCGAGTGCCGGTGTCATAAATCATATATCAAGTGTAACATGCCAAGTGTCGGTGTAAATACTGAGTACGGTGTAAATACCGAGTACCGGTGTCATAAATCATATATCAAGTGTAACATGCCAAGTGCCGGTGTAAATACCGTGTGCTGGTGTCATAAATCGTATATCAAGTATAACATGTCTAGGGTCGGTGTCAGATGTCACGAGTCAAGTATAACATGTCCAGGGTCGGGTAAATACCGAGTACAATATCATATATTAACTCGCATAGCATGATATCATGTATTAAAACTACGGTAACAAGTGCTAGGCATGCTAAAATATCCACATATCAATTCCATGATATAATACAAGAGCGTTTATTTTTAAATGTATTAAAAGCACTCGCCTGAAACCGGGGTGAAAAACAGGTTAAAAGTCCAGAAATTCGGCGACCCACACGAGAAATCCACTAGCCCATAGTTGTATATTAATATATATTTATAAATATTTATATAAATATTAGAGAGGGAATGAGAGAGGAGAGAGAGAGGAGAGAGAAAGTTGTAGGAAGGAGAGAGAGAAAGAGAGAGAAAATATGGTGTTTTTTAGAAAAGAATTAGGATTTAAAAGGAGAGGGTATTGGGTGTAAATATAGGGAGGTAATTTGAGGGAGAGGGGATGGTGTTTTAGGAATGAGGAAAAGTGGGTTTTTATTTAGGGAATGAAATGAAGAGAAAGAAGGAAAGAATGAAAGAAGAAAGAAAGAAGGAAAGGAAAAAGAAAAAGAAGGGGTGGGGGTGGTCGGCCGGCCGGCCACGCCGGCGGCCTGCCGGTGGCGGCGCCGCCGCCGGGGAGGGCTGCGGCGCGCGTGGGCTGCCCAAGGGGGGAGGGAATTGGTGGTTGTTTTGTTGTTGTGGTTGTTGTTGTGTGGTGTTTGGTGGAGGTGGTGGTAGTTGGTGGTGGTGGTTATGGTGGTTGTGGTGGTGATTGGTGGTGTTGGAGAGTTGGAGGAGATGGGGAGGTTGTGATGGGGTGGTGGAAGTGGAGAATTTGGTGGAATTGGTGGTGTATTGTGGAGAAGAAGAAGATGGAGGTGGGATGGGTTTGGTTGAAATTGGAGGAAAGGAGGGAGAAATTGGAGATGGTGGAAGTGTGGAAGAGGGGTGGCGTGATGGGGGGTGCGGCGGCGGCTAGGGCGGCGGCGACGGTGGAGAGGGTGGCCGGCAGCGGTTGTGATGGTGGGGATGGGTTTTGTTGAAGTGTTGGAATGGAAAATTGTAATATCCCTAATCTAATAATACTGTATTTTATTTTCTTCAAGTATTTATTTTATTTACTGAGTATTTTTATTTAATCAAGTTGATTTATTATTTTTCCTGAGATTATTATTATTAAGTATGGAATTATTTTTGAGACAGTAGATAGTGATTTGACATTTTATTATTCCATTGTGATTATTATTCATTGTTATTACTATCTAGTGGTAGTGATTATCATTCCTCTTATTATTATTTTGTTAATATTAATTGTTATTGTGTTTATGACTAATTATTCTAGGTATTATTATTGACTATTAATATTATTTGGTTGTTGTTGTTATAATTATTCTTCTTCCATTTACCCTTTTCATTTTCCTTATCCTATACTCATCTCCCTAACCCATTACCCATACCAATTAATTTATACCTATTTTCTACCTATTTAACCTATTTGGATCCTATACCATTACCCTATTTCACATTAGACCCGAAACCCATTACTAAACCCATCCTATATAATCCTAATCTAATCTAACCCTAATCTAAACCCTAAACTAATCTCCTCCCACACACAGCCGCCACCCCAATCTTCATCTTTCTCCATCAGCCAAGGACCACGACTCCAACGACAACTCTCCCAGGTCGAACCCCCATCTCGCCACCAGCACTGTGCACTCCTCCGCGCAGCGAGCAGCCCGTTCCCTTGCGCACCAGACCGGATCTCCCCATTGCAGCGCCTCATCACCGGAACAGACCGCAGATCTGTTCTCTCCGGCGGATCGCGGCGGCAACCAGCACCAGCGGCAACCTGAGTGCAGCAGCCGAGCTCCTCCCCGTCATCTCCGGCGGCCGGATCTCTCCTCTGCCGCACAGCCGCACTCTCAACCGGATCCCCATCTCCTGGCCGCCCCGACCCCGCGCAGATCCCCCTTGGCCGCCTGCCCTGCCGCCCTCTCCACCAGCGGCACCCAGGTCCGACGCCCCCTCCCTGCAGCGCCCCCTTGTGCGCCACCACCAGGCCCAGTCCAGACCGACCCCCAGGCGCCCCTCTACAGCCTGGCGCCGATCAGCGCAGCAGCGGGTGCGCAGCAGCCCCTGCCGGAGCTCCTCCGCAGCCCCTCGACATTTCAGGCCGACCTCCGACGAGCCTTCGTGATCCTCCGCGACTTCCCAGGGCAGCCGAATTTCCCCCTTGTTGCCGAGCTTCTCCCCGTGAGTCTCTCTCTCCCCCTCTCTTTATTTCCTCCTCCTCTTTTTAATCACAGTTGGGTATTTTGTGTGAGTAAGTGGTGATATATGTATGTGAGCATACAGTGTGTTATAATGGGTGCGCATGTGTGTGTTGTGATCATGTATATATGTATATATATATACACTAAAATATATGCATTCATGCAAGTGTATGTGTATACTTGTATACGTATGTGTACGTGGTGTACACGTATGTGTCCGTATGCACGTGTGAGTATTTAACATGTATTTATATTTATTTTTGTGTTCGGTTGCATGCCACAGCAATTTGGATTTGTTTGGTGAGATCCGAACCAGCAGCCAGGAAGGAGAGCAGCAGCACGGCGATCCAGACAGCGAGCGAGAAGGCCGTTCTCCTGATCCACACCAGGCCGTCGTCAGAGACCAGCACGGTGGCCTTCTCCAGCACCTTGGCCACCCTCCCGTGCAGTCCGATGGCGAGGAACGACACCACAGCGACCGCGACAGCGACTCGCCCGGCGACGCGCACAGCAGATCCAGATCCAGACCAGCAGCGCAGACAGCGAGCGAGTGGCAGTTCCAGGCCCTTCCGGCGAGCGTGAGACCTCCAGATTGCAGCCAGGTCTTCCCCAGGATCCTGGCTACCCTCCTATGCAGACCGACAGCGGAAAGCGGCGCCACAGCGACCTTAACGGCGACTCGCCCGGCGACGATCAGATTCCCCAATGTGAGTGTCTCTTCCTCCTTCTCTTTTTTATTAAGTGATTGCAGCTATTATTGTATATGTTATGTAATTGTTTAGTAGAATACTTAGATTACATGTTTATGTATGGGGATCTTTAAGTATAGTGGTGGATTATCTTTGCCCTTTATGTTACATGATGAATGCATAGAAACAGGAGATGCATATCTATGATGTTGGAATCCTTTAATTTCCATATGAATGCTTAGATTTCTAGTGTAGTCATGTGTGTTGAAGAGTATGTAAGTACTGGAGAGAGTATGAGAAGAATAAGTGATGATGTATCTCTAATTTCTGTTCTGGCAGGGGAATTAGTCGACTTGGCCCACTTGATTAGTCAACTATACTTCCCCCTAGTCGACTTGTATATAGCCTTAGTCGACTAATATGAGTCTGTTAGCTATGTATGTATAGACATCTGATGGATTGTGGACCTCACCCATGGATTATGTATTGGTTATTGATAGATGCATATGATATCGAGAGATGGATATTGGTGGTAATGACTTGATCTAATAAAACTTAGATGCATGTATATGTCGTGATACCGAGTATTGGGATATCATGTTTGATCTTAATAAAAGGTGTGAACACTTGAGGATTTGGGAATCAGATTAAATTGTTAGAGTGAGAGAGCTGAGCTTGATTATGGATATATATTGGAATGACAATTATTATATCAGATTCATTGATGTATGTTGATACTTGACGATCATGTAACTGTTGGGAATGTGAGTTAGATAGGATGACCTTGGATTGATCTGGGACTTATGCTATTTACATTGTATGATGATCAGTAATTAGACCTGACTTTATTAGTGAGTATTGAGGACATATCAGATATGACTGGATTAGTTGAATTGTGACTTAAATTGATCTTGAGTTAGAGGTTACCCAGGATCTATATTCCTTTTTATTGGAGCCTGTCTTGTATTGTGGTGAGATTGACGTTGCAGGCATTTGGGATCTGTTAGATGCTATGTTGTTGATGTTGATTATCAAGAGTAGATATTCTAGATTACTTATTGAGGATGTTGACTGTTTAGATATAATTCAATATGTATTGACTTGTTGATCTCGAGGACATACCATATACTTCATGATTGGTTATTGATTATTTCGGTTAACAGAGATGACTTATTATGATGGTGATCTACATCTTGGAGTTTGATAATAGTTATTATTTGATCTCCGTTATTGAGGATTATAGGATTAGGACATATTGGTATTGAGGAGAGGACTAATTACAGATTCATTGATATAGTAGTTACCATTTTGGATTACACTGATACGGACTGATACTTAATTATTCATGAGGATTGTATTGGGACTATAAGTTAATGGATTAGTTACTGATATCTCTTTAGTATGAATGGATGAGATTATGGTCAGCTTTAGTTGAGACTGTTTATTGAGCAGTAGCTAGACTGTTACTGTTATTTTATCCATGTTATTGAAGTTACTAGGAAATGATTGTTTGACCGTAACCACGGTACAGTCCTATTGTTCATCGTATACACGGTTATCGTTACTGTTCACTGTTACTGATATTGTTTACCGTGTATACGATTACTGATTGATTGTTACTGTACTGTTATTGTTACTGTCACCGTATCGTCCTAGTACTCTGGATAATATTGTCAGTGACTGGTTTAACTGAATTGAATAAATAATAATATAAATGGACAACTTACACTGGGATTGGGGAAATTGATGGAGGAGACAGCGTCTGTATTTTGGGTGGACCTAGGATACAGGTTGCGCAGCCGAGATACGGTTCCACTGCAGGGTTCCGGGGGATGACTGACATCCCGTATTGTTCATTGTTGTCATTATTATTGACACATTGTTATTGTTATTGTTATTGACTACCTAGCGGTAGGACCTGGTTCAGCGCCAGGTGATTGGGCCGTGGTTCCGGGTATGTACGGAACCCACCTAAAGCATGGACAATGTCTCTTCCATTGATTTCAATAACTTAGGACTCTGGTTGACACGTGTAGTAGGCGTAGTATGGGATGCGTCTATTGCAGGTGGCAATTGGTGTTCGCTGATATAATAAATGAAAATAAACTGTTAATGTATTGTGACTGACTATATCACCTGACTGTACATTTATATTACTGTGATAAACATATGACTATAACCATGACTGGATTGTATGCCAACCTAGTGACATGTGATAGATTACACGCCTTGACATTGATTGCATATTTACAGTTGTGCCAGTTATATTCTACCTTTATTCATGTTATTATCATGTGTATTACTGTTCAGCTATTTATCTTGTTATTTAGCCTTTTCTATTTACTGTTGCTCTTACTACTATTTATGCACATTGTTTCTTCTGCACGAGTTCTTTCCCTTTACACACACACTCATTATGGTCGCGTTCTGACGACCCTGGATTTGCACGTCCAGATATTGGACGATTGTTTCTAATGTGCAGGTATTCGATGAGACGGTACGCTTTGCGAATAGCTGGAGCTTCTTCCTATTCTATTCTGGTACTTTTGCATTCATGTTCCTGCTATATTCCTTGATTCTTGTATGCCGCATTTAGCCTGTCATTATATTCTTGTTATTTCATGACTCTATCTTTTATCGCTTTCAACTGCCTTATTCTTGTCATTATTCATATGTTACCATGTGTAGTCTTATATGTATCATTGCAGTGATCTGGTTTAGTTTATAACTTGTTCAGGTTAACTTAGGCTTAGCGTATATGCGTGGGGTATTATCCTCGCGTATATACGTCGCCATAACGACTCCGTATCTTTAGGATCGGGGCGTTACAGAGTGGTATCAGAGCCCAGGTTCGACATAAAAGGAGAACCTAGTTCTTACCTGTAACCTGAGACAGTTATGTTGGCACTGCAATATACATATACTATTCACGTGATAATATTGACTCCATTTGGAAATTGATCGTCCTCCCTTTGGAATTTCGTTCTTGATCTGTTGATATTCATAATTCCAACACTTCAATTAGAGTGATTTGGATGTCTATCTTGATTTCATCCTTCCTCCCTATTCATTCCTCCTGATTCTATCTCTTGAGATCGGTTACTCCATGTTGAAGCTGGTAGCAGAGATCAGAGCGCGCAGCGGAATCGTGGTGTCCCAACGAGGCGACGTGGAAGCTTGTTTGTATTTCCTCTTGATTGTTGATTCTTTTATCATTCTCTGTTTGAAGCTTGTTTGTTTCTTCTTGACCTTGATTCTTTTACCATTCCCCGCTTTATTGAAATTTCGAGGACGAAATTTTTATTAAGGTGGGTAGAATGTAATATCCCTAATCTAATAATACTGTATTTTATTTTCTTCAAGTATTTATTTTATTTACTGAGTATTTTTATTTAATCAAGTTGATTTATTATTTTTCCTGAGATTATTATTATTAAGTATGGAAATTATTTTTGAGACAGTAGATAGTGATTTGACATTTTATTATTCCATTGTGATTATTATTCATTGTTATTACTATCTAGTGGTAGTGGTATTATCATTCCTCTTATTATTATTTTTGTTAATATTAATTGTTATTGTGTTTATGACTAATTATTCTAGGTATTATTATTGACTATTAATATTATTTGGTTGTTGTTGTTATAATTATTCTTCTTCCATTTACCCTTTTCATTTTCCTTATCCTATACTCATCTCCCTAACCCATTAACCCATACCAATTAATTTATACCTATTTTCTACCTATTTAACCTATTTGGATCCTATACCATTACCCTATTTCACAATTAGACCCGAAACCCATTACTAAACCCATCCTATATAATCCTAATCTAATCTAACCCTAATCTAAACCCTAAACTAATCTCCTCCCACACACAGCCGCCACCCCAATCTTCATCTTTCTCCATCAGCCAAGGACCACGACTCCAACGACAACTCTCCCAGGCCGAACCCCCATCTCGCCACCAGCACTGTGCACTCCTCCGCGCAGCGAGCAGCCCCGTTCCCTTGCGCACCAGACCGGGTCTCCCCATTGCAGCGCCTCATCACCGGAACAGACCGCAGATCTGTTCTCTCCGGCGGATCGCGGCGGCAACCAGCACCAGCGGCAACCTGAGTGCAGCAGGCCAAGCTCCTCCCCGTCATCTCCGGCGGCCGGATCTCTCCTCTGCCGCACAGCCGCACTCTCAACCGGATCCCCATCTCCTGGCCGCCCCGACCCCGCGCAGATCCCCCTTGGCCGCCTGCCCTGCCGCCCTCTCCACCAGCGGCACCCAGGTCCGACGCCCCTCCCTGCAGCGCCCCCTTGTGCGCCACCACCAGGCCCAGTCCAGACCGACCCCCAGGCGCCCCTCTACAGCCTGGCGCCGATCAGCGCAGCAGCGGGTGCGCAGCAGCCCCTGCCGGAGCTCCTCCGCAGCCCCTCGACATTTCAGGCCGACCTCCGACGAGCCTTCGTGATCCTCCGCGACTTCCCAGGGCAGCCGAATTTCCCCCTTGTTGCCGAGCTTCTCCCCGTGAGTCTCTCTCTCCCCCTTCTCTTTATTTCCTCCTCCTCTTTTTAATCACAGTTGGGTATTTTGTGTGAGTAAGTGGTGATATATGTATGTGAGCATACAGTGTGTTATAATGGGTGCGCATGTGTGTGTTGTGATCATGTATATATGTATATATATATACACTAAAATATATGCATTCATGCAAGTGTATGTGTATACTTGTATACGTATGTGTACGTGGTGTACACGTATGTGTCCGTATGCACGTGTGAGTATTTAACATGTATTTATATTTATTTTTGTGTTCGGTTGCATGCCACAGTAATTTGGATTTGTTTGGTGAGATCCGAACCAGCAGCCAGGAAGGAGAGCAGCAGCACGGCGATCCAGACAGCGAGCGAGAAGGCCGTTCTCCTGATCCACGCCAGGCCGTCGTCAGAGACCAGCACGGTGGCCTTCTCCAGCACCTTGGCCACCCTCCCGTGTAGTCCGATGGCGAGGAACGACACCACAGCGACCGCGGCAGCGACTCGCCCGGCGACGCGCACAGCAGATCCAGATCCAGACCAGCAGCGCAGACAGCGAGCGAGCGGCAGTTCCAGGCCCTTCCGGCGAGCGCGAGACCTCCAGATTGCAGCCAGGTCTTCCCCAGGATCCTGGCTACCCTCCTATGCAGACCGACAGCGGAAAGCGGCGCCACAGCGACCGTAACGGCGACTCGCCGGCGACGATCAGATTCCCCAATGTGAGTGTCTCTTCCTCCTTCTCTTTTTTATTAAGTGATTGCAGCTATTATTGTATATGTTATGTAATTGTTTAGTAGAATACTTAGATTACATGTTTATGTATGGGGATCTTTAAGTATAGTGGTGGATTATCTTTGCCCTTTATGTTACATGATGAATGCATAGAAACAGGAGATGCATATCTATGATGTTGGAATCCTTTAATTTCCATATGAATGCTTAGATTTCTAGTGTAGTCATGTGTGTTGAAGAGTATGTAAGTACTGGAGAGAGTATGAGAAGAATAAGTGATGATGTATCTCTAATTTCTGTTCTGGCAGGGGAATTAGTCGACTTGGCCCACTTGATTCGTCAACTATACTTCCCCCTAGTCGACTTGTATATAGCCTTAGTCGACTAATATGAGTCTGTTAGCTATGTATGTATAGACATCTGATGGATTGTGGACCTCACCCATGGATTATGTATTGGTTATTGATAGATGCATATGATATCGAGAGATGGATATTGGTGGTAATGACTTGATCTAATAAAACTTAGATGCATGTATATGTCGTGATACCGAGTATTGGGATATCATGTTTGATCTTAATAAAAGGTGTGAACACTTGAGGATTTGGGAATCAGATTAAATTGTTAGAGTGAGAGAGCTGAGCTTGATTATGGATATATATTGGAATGACAATTATTATATCAGATTCATTGATGTATGTTGATACTTGACGATCATGTAACTGTTGGGAATGTGAGTTAGATAGGATGACCTTGGATTGATCTGGGACTTATGCTATTTACATTGTATGATGATCAGTAATTAGACCTGACTTTATTAGTGAGTATTGAGGACATATCAGATATGACTGGATTAGTTGAATTGTGACTTAAATTGATCTTGAGTTAGAGGTTACCCAGGATCTATATTCCTTTTTATTGGAGCCTGTCTTGTATTGTGGTGAGATTGACGTTGCAGGCATTTGGGATCTGTTAGATGCTATGTTGTTGATGTTGATTATCAAGAGTAGATATTCTAGATTACTTATTGAGGATGTTGACTGTTTAGATATAATTCAATATGTATTGACTTGTTGATCTCGAGGACATACCATATACTTCATGATTGGTTATTGATTATTTCGGTTAACAGAGATGACTTATTATGATGGTGATCTACATCTTGGAGTTTGATAATAGTTATTATTTGATCTCCGTTATTGAGGATTATAGGATTAGGACATATTGGTATTGAGGAGAGGACTAATTACAGATTCATTGATATAGTAGTTACCATTTTGGATTACACTGATACGGACTGATACTTAATTATTCATGAGGATTGTATTGGGACTATAAGTTAATGGATTAGTTACTGATATCTCTTTAGTATGAATGGATGAGATTATGGTCAGCTTTAGTTGAGACTGTTTATTGAGCAGTAGCTAGACTGTTACTGTTATTTTATCCATGTTATTGAAGTTACTAGGAAATGATTGTTTGACCGTAACCACGGTACAGTCCTATTGTTCATCGTATACACGGTTACCGTTACTGTTCACTGTTACTGATATTGTTTACCGTGTATACGATTACTGATTGATTGTTACTGTACTGTTATTGTTACTGTCACCGTATCGTCCTAGTACTCTGGATAATATTGTCAGTGACTGGTTTAACTGAATTGAATAAATAATAATATAAATGGACAACTTACACTGGGATTGGGGAAATTGATGGAGGAGACAGCGTCTGTATTTTGGGTGGACCTAGGATACAGGTTGCGCAGCCGAGATACGGTTCCACTGCAGGGTTCCGGGGGATGACTGACATCCCGTATTGTTCATTGTTGTCATTATCATTGACACATTGTTATTGTTATTGTTATTGACTACCTAGCGGTAGGACCTGGTTCAGTGCCAGGTGATTGGGCCGTGGTTCCGGGTATGTACGGAACCCACCTAAAGCATGGACAATGTCTCTTCCATTGATTTCAATAACTTAGGACTCTGGTTGACACGTGTAGTAGGCGTAGTATGGGATGCGTCTATTGCAGGTGGCAATTGGTGTTCGCTGATATAATAAATGAAAATAAACTGTTAATGTATTGTAACTGACTATATCACCTGACTGTACATTTATATTACTGTGATAAACATATGACTATAACCATGACTGGATTGTATGCCAACCTAGTGACATGTGATAGATTACACGCCTTGACATTGATTGCATATTTACAGTTGTGCCAGTTATATTCTACCTTTATTCATGTTATTATCATGTGTATTACTGTTCAGCTATTTATCTTGTTATTTAGCCTTTTCTATTTACTGTTGCTCTTACTACTATTTATGCACATTGTTTCTTCTGCACGAGTTCTTTCCCCTTTACACACACACTCATTATGGTCGCGTTCTGACGACCCTGGATTTGCACGTCCAGATATTGGACGATTGTTTCTAATGTGCAGGTATTCGATGAGACGGTACGCTTTGCGAATAGCTGGAGCTTCTTCCTATTCTATTCTGGTACTTTTGCATTCATGTTCCTGCTATATTCTTGATTCTTGTATGCCGCATTTAGCCTGTCATTATATTCTTGTTATTTCATGACTCTATCTTTTATCGCTTTCAACTGCCTTATTCTTGTCATTATTCATATGTTACCATGTGTAGTCTTATATGTATCATTGCAGTGATCTGGTTTAGTTTATAACTTGTTCAGGTTAACTTAGGCTTAGCGTATATGCGTGGGGTATTATCCTCGTGTATATACGTCGCCATAACGACTCCGTATCTTTAGGATCGGGGCGTTACAAAAATGGAAATGGAAGGGAAATGGAAGGGAGAAGGATGTTTTAATGGAAGAGGGAAGTGGTGATGATGAATGGAGATGGGGGGGAGATGGGTTGCTCAGCCCATCATGCCTGCTCCCTTGCTGCGGCTGCGGCTGCGGCTGCGTGTGCGTGGGTGAAGAGGTGGAGTGAAGGAGAAGAAAAGAAAAGAAGAAAAAGAAAGAAAAAGAAAGGAAAAAGGGAAAAATTTAAAAGAAAAGAAAAAGAAATAGTAAAAAATAATAAATAAATATTTTATTAAATAATAAAATTAATAAAATATTCTGGAAGTAATAAGTAGAGGAGTGGAGAAGGAAAGGTAAGAAAAGAAAAGAACGGTAGATTATATTATTATTTTAATAAGGCAAAAATTCGACTGTTTCAGAATCGTTCCGAAAAATTCTCAAAAATAGCAAATATTATCCTAAGATACTCGATGAAATCGGATTAAAAAAAATTCAATGTAGTTTTCAAAATAAAATTCTGAAATCTTCCGGCGATACCGGCTGACACCAGAATCGGTCAAATTTTGATAAATTTAGAAAAATATCAAAAAATATTTTTAGATAGAAAATAAAATTATAAGATGTAATGTGAAAGCTGTTTTAAAAATTCAATCCCATTTGAAAACTAAAAATCCGGAAATCAGTCAGCGATGCCGACATACACCGGTTTTGGAGATTTTGCAGAAAAATCTTGAAAAATTTCAGAAAATCATGAAAAATCTAAAATATTAGAAAACAATCTCTAAAACTGAAATCGGTCAAATCAGACTACCAGAAAGTCAAATTGGGCTACTTGCTGGTATCGGGTTCCCGGTCCGGGTCAGGGCTTACTCTAGATCTGAGAATCCAGATCCGATACTCAATAATATGAGAAATCACAACTTAAAAACTAATATTAGAAGAAAATTGCAATATCATGATCGAAAAAGTCGGGACACGTATCTGGGTACGTATCCCGGGAACGGGGTGCTACAACTTGAGAATCAATCATTCTTTCTTTCTAAGTCCATCGCTTGAATCTATTGATGCCTCAGATTTTTAACATTCCTTCCAGATCAATTGGTATTTTTTTCTGTTGATTCCTATCTTTCATCTTGGTTCTTTTTCCCGGATATTGACTATTGGGATTGGCTTTTGGACCTGGTCGATGGTAGAGGTCAGAGCGCGCAGCGGAATCGTGGTGTCCGAGCGAGGCGTCGTGGAAGCTTGTTGTTTTCTCCCTGGAGTTGGATTCTTTTATCATTCCCTACTTTATTGAAATTTCGAGGACGAAATTTTTATAAGGTGGATAAAATGTAATATCCCCTAACTAATAATACTGTATTTCTATTTTATTAATTATAGTTAGATTTACCTATTGATTAATTTATTTTATACATGTGTATAGATACATGTACATACATATTAAGTGTATATGTTTGATTTACAATTATACTAGTATATGTATGTATTATATTTTATATAATAGTGTTAGCATTACTATTATTATTATGTTATGGTTGGTATTATTCCTATTTGATCTCCTTTTCAACCCATAATCCTATTATCCAATAAACCATAACTCATTTAACTCATATCCAAATAAAATAAAAATAAAATAAAATAAAATAAATTTAAACAAATATATATATGTATATAGTAAAAATAATAAAATATAATTATGTGCTTAAATTGTTTATTCCAAGTTTCAAACTCTTGTCCTTTACCAAATCCTAATACCTAAACCATGATGTCACATTGGCGTGTGGTTAGGTTGGAGATCTAAATTATTTAAACAATCCTAAAGCCAATTTAAATTTCAAGTTCCCAACTGAAAAATCTCATGAGATCTTTATGGATTTTTATTTTAACTGCCTATCTTTTCTGTTGAAATCTATGTACCTAAGAATCTTATCATCTTTTTATTAACGTAACCTTAACGTAACCCTCTCCTGCTTCTAAAAAAAAAAAAAAACTACAGTCAGAAAGAAATTCAAACCCAGCATTCTTTCTCATCCTCTTCACCCTCCTTGGAGTTTATCGTGACGGGGGAACGGGTCCGAGGCGTGGAGGTTGAGAAGGAGGCGTAGAGATTGAGAAGCAGGCTAAACCCAGTAAGTAAGTAAAAATCAAACTTTTGTGAATTAAATTTGATTTAATGTTTCATGATTAGATTTATATTCCCATAAAATTTTCATCTAGAATTCTTGTCTAAGATCTAAAAAAAAAAATTAATTTGTTGAACTAGAATTTAAATAATTTATAATGTTTAACTCTTTCCATGGATCATTTTCTTTCATTAAAAGCATCGCCTTTGTTTAAATAAAACATATAAAAGTAATATAGTATTACCCTAATTAGATTTAAAAAAAAGAAATTTAATTTTAAATAGAAACAAAGAAATAAAATAAAAAAAAAAGCCAGAGAGCCAACTGCCCTCGGCCAAAGGCCGACAGCAGCGGGCGCGCTGCACAGACCCCGCCGGGTCTGTGCAGCCGGTTCTGCACCCGACCCGGGTGCAGACCCACACCCGACCCGGGTGCAGACCCGCACCCGAATTGACTAGGCCAGTGGCCTTGGCTGCCACTGGGCCAAGTCCAAAAAAAAAGAAAAAGAAAAAAAAGAAGGCTGGGTCACAACTGGCCCAGGCTCACAAAGAAAAAAAGAAAAAGAAAAAGGGAACTGGGCAGTCATTGGCCCAGCCCAAAAGGAAAAAAAAAAGGAAAAAGGAAAAGAAAAAAAGAACTGGGCCTGGCTTATTGGGCCAGGCCAGAAACTAGGAAAAAAATAGAACAGAAAAAAAAGAAAATATAATTCAGAGCTCATATTCAGAAGCCCAATTGCAGTCCAGCCCATAGATTTTGGGTTCTAATTCATTTTAACCCGACCCAAATACAAAAACAGACCCGCTAACTTGCTGAAAAACAATTTTATTATATAGATAAAAATCTGAAACAAATAATTAAAAATAGGGATAAATATCTAGATAACCCTAGAATCTACTAAAAAAATTTTGGGATTGTTTGCAGCTCAAATTGGACTGAAACACTGCTTTTTAAATAGAAACCTACTACTTCAACATTCAGACCCGTTAAGAAAATTGCAGGTTTTTAACCATTTAAACCCACAAAAATCAGTAAATAAAATCTAAATAATCTTATAAACTCATTGTGTCATCCTACAACTTTGTTTTAAGCTCTGGACCATCTATTTAATTTAAAATACTGAATAAATAAGACATCTCATGTAAAATTCGATATATGTAAAATTCAATATCTTATGTAAATTTGAATGTATTTAATGTAGATTCTTCGAATTGGTTATTGGACGTGTGATAAGACCAGGTGAGTGTTCTTTGTTTTCTTATTGAATATTTCGATATTATTTCATGTGAGTGTTTGCTCTTGTATCATTTTCCTATTTCTTGTTGTCAATAATATTCATATGTTACCTGTGTCATTTCATTTGACAATCTGATATACTTGACCAGTATGATTACATGTATCACTTCATGAGACATCAATCCCCTTTCATTGTATTTATTTAATTAATATGAGCGTTTATCAGTATCAATTCATGTGTAAAGGATTGCCACCATTGATTCAGGACTGATTGTGGTGTACCTTAGGCTGTGATTTAATTCGAGTTATTGATTAACTGACCTAATTCATATTTGAGGACAGATAGAATAACTACATGATATGTTACATCGGTATAATTCATGTGACCGGAAGTTACTGGGAAAGTATTATTAGGTCGTAACGCTCAGTACAGCTCTATTTATCGTATACACGGTTATTGATCACTGTTCTTTTTACTGTTAACCGTGTATACGATTACTGTTACTGTTACTGTACTGTACTGTTACTGTCATTGTATCATCCCAGTGTTCTACGTAACATGATATTGATTACTCTAATTGAATTAAATAATAATAAAGTAATTGAACAACTTACATCGGGATTGGGGAAAATTGATGGAGGAGACAGCGTCTGTATTTTGAGTGGACCTAGGATACAGGTTGCGCAGCCGATTGAGGGTTCCACTGCAGGGTTCCTGGGGGATGACTGACATCCCATCTGTACTATTATTGTTCCACTGTTCATACAGTGAGATTATTGTTACTGTTACTGAGTACCTAGCGGTACGGCCTGCTTCAGCGTCAGGAAACTGAGGCCGTGGTCCCGGGTATGTACGGGACCTACCTAAAGTATGTACAATGTCTCCAACCGATCAGTTTTAATAACTTAGGATCCTAATTGACACGTGTGATAGGCGTAGTATGGGATGCGTCTATTACAGGTGGCAATTGGTGTTCGCTGATATAATAAATGATAATGAACTGTTATAATATATTGCGACTAACTGCAACCACCTGACTGTACATATATTGATAGACATATGATTGTACACATGACCAGATTTGTATACCAGACTAGTGACATATGCTAGGTTATACATTTTGACATTAATTGTTTCTTTTTATCATGATACCTGTTATATATCATTCATATCTTGTTCTTGGCATTGATTATCTTATTATCCTTCATTTCAGTTATCATGTTTTCATTGCTTATGTTGTTATTATGCATGAGCACCTTTCTCTTTACACACACACTCACTAGGTCGCTTCTGACGATTCTGGATTCGCACGTCCAGGGTATTGGACTTTTTCTTATATTGTTCAGGTTTTATTGAGCTCGTACGCTTCGCGAGGAGCTGGAGTTTCTCGCTTTTGATTCTGGTATTCTTGCCTCTTTTTTTATTCCTATTACTTTACTTTTCTTGATTCATGCCTATCAGATTCAGTCGTTATTCCAGTTCTTTTTATTTGATATCATGCGTGGATGCTTATATGTGATATTGCAGTGATCGTTGATTTATTTTAGTTTAAATTTATTGCTTGTTTTGGGTTACTTTAGGCTTAGCGTGTATACGTGGGGTATTTTCCTCGCGTATATACGTCGCCGACTCTCGTCGCGACTCCATTTTCACGTATTTTGGGAAGCGGGGCGTGACATATTGATGTTAAGAACTGAATTACTGATGATATTTTGTGAAGTAGATGGCTTGTGTTGGAGGTCCTTGTTTTAATAGAGTGTTATTCAAACATGCACAGTTATGCTCAGTTCTTTCAGTTCTTTTGGCTATTGTTTTTTCTCTCTGCGCTTTAATGTAAATGTGCGATCATGAGTAATTTATTTTTGATCAAGCTTATTAATATGCAGAAAGGCTTCCCTTCTGATTCTGTTGCATTCAAATTTTACAAGCCTCATCTGTCAGAGGCTTCCCATAATCAAACACAAGACCCAGAGGCTGAGTTTCCCTGAGTAAGACTTGTAATTGAACCTTATTTGTACATTATCATGCCAGAAGCCTTAATCCATATGATGCAAGTAATCTGAAACCTTTGCTTTTTTCTATTCCAATAAACTTGTTCAGAAAAAGACTGCGACCTTGGTGACAGTCCTTAGAAAAGACTGCGACCATGGTAGCACTCCTCAGAAAAACACTGCGATCAAGGTCGCAGTTTCAAAAAAAGACTGCGACCTTGGTCACAGTCCTTAGAAAAGACTGCGACCATTGCAGCAGTTCACAAATTATTTTTTTGTTATTTTGGAAGGTGACATCATGGACGTCTACGATACGGAAGATATGATTTTACTGCCTCACATTCTCATGACTTCTTTCATCTTTGCATTTTGTCTTTGTTTTTGTGTTGGATTGACATCCACTGTGACATGGTCGCAGTCCTAAAAAATTATATATTTTCAGTGTAATTAGGACTGCGACCATGGTAGCACTCAGAAAAATACTGCGACCTTAGTCGCAGTCCTTAGAAAAGGCTGCGATCATGACAATAATTCACAAATTATTTTTTTGTTATTTTGAAAAGTGACATCATGGACGTCTACGATACGGAAGATATGATTTTACTGCCTCACATTCTCATGACTTCTTTAATCTTTGCATTTTGTCTTTATTTTGTGTTGGATTGACATCCACTGTGACATGATCGCAGTCTTAAAAAATTATATATTTTCAGTGTAATTAGGACTGCGATCATGGTCGCAGTCCTCAAAAAAACCGCGACCATGACAGCAGTTTAAAGAAATTAGTTCAACTTTTGATACACGATATGTTTGATGTTTCCCCCTGCTAAAGGTCAGACAGCACACACACGTTTCCCTAGCAATCTTCAAGAACTCAAAACAAATAATCATGGAAGAACAATGCAAAAAAATGTATAATTGTAAGCTTCTGATTGTAACTGAGATACATGGATACATAAGCAAATAAACAAAAATGCGTGAAAACTTTATAATCATTGATCTGAAAACTCCTGTACAGAAACAATATCTATGATGTATACATTAAATAACACATGATACATTAAACAATGCATAAAAATCTACTTTGATGCCCAGCTCTTAACCTTCTGAGTCTTGGAGAACTCGGCAATAGAACGAAACCAATTCAAGACCTGCCACGGGCGACAGGCGGTCGAGAGACAGGTGACGGTCGACGGGCGGCCGAGTGACAGGCGACATTTGATGGGCAGCTGAGAGAGAGAGCGCAGGCGCATTCGGCAATCGGCAACGCGAGACGAGAGAGAGAGAGAGAGAGAGAGAGAGAGAGAGAGCAGGGGCAGACGGCGATGGAGAAAGAGAGAGGGGTAGATGGTGACGCGCAGCAACGAGCGGCGACGAGACGATGAACGGCGAGGGGCGTCGCTCGAATCTGCACTGAAGAGAGAGAGAGATCTATCTTCGTTTTGTTAATTGTGGTTAGGAGGGAATTTAATTTTTTGGACTGAGGGGGAAATTCAAATTTTAGAATTGAGAGGAAATTTAAATTTTTAGGTTGAATTTGGAACTTATGTGTCATGCCATGTAGCATGCCACATCAGCGTGGGAGTCAGAGCGGGAGCTAATGAGGGAGCCAAATAGCATTTTCGCCTTCCGTATCCACAAACACTTGAGCGATTGGTGGGCAGTGGTCGATGAGAAGGCCCTGACAGGGCAGCAAGAAATAAGAGCGACAGTCTTCAGTCGAAGGCATTGGCATACAGGGCAGAGGCGATGGCTTGGCTCTGACTCCACCCAGTTTTCAGTCGAATTCATTGGTGGTCCTTTTATAGGCAATGAGACCTAAATGGTCACATGCGTGTCTAGATTCTTGATGGTGAGATGTTTCTTGATTGAGCTTAGGATTCAAAAGCCAAAAAAAAAAAAAAAAAAAAAAATTCAACTTTTATCGAATAGCATTAAGCTGTGTGACTTGGGTATTGGGCCAACGCACCGTGTCAACAAGGATGAAAATGGACCAGAGTTATATAAGACCGTTCCGAGCCTGGTTACTTTCTTGAGTTTAAAACCAACTCATTTAAATTCCGGATTAGATTACTAAGACCAAGCAAATTACGGGTGATAAATTAAAGGGAATAGACTCGGATCATTTCCAGACCCACATCCTTATATGTTAAAAAATTTTAGCAAACAAATTATGGGTGAAAAATATATTAACGAGTACAACATGTTTACTGTTTAACAAAACTTATACTTTCTTTAGTTCTCATAACACTAAAGAGATTATAGTTTTTTAATAATATGAATAATATGACTTCAAGAGATTTATTATTTTACAAAATTTATTTTAATACTATGTTAATAATATAAAGAGGTATCTGTACCTCAGCCGCCAGCTGAAAAACTCTCTCAGCTGGCACTACGACCCTAGTCGCAGTCCTAAAATATTTCAAATATTATCAGTCTAATTAGCACTGTGACCATAGTAGTAGTTCTCACAAATTACTGCAACCATAATAGCAATTCTTACAAAAAACACTGCGACTATGGTAGCAGTCCTCACAAAAATACTGCGACCATGATAACATTGCGATCAGGATCTATGACGAAGATTCAACTACGTCGCCGCCAGCTAGCTAAGAGAGTGTCAGCTGACGGCTGAGGTATATTTTTCTCTAATATAAAAAAGAGAGAAATGTAAATCAGCTGACACAGGAGGCAAATTCGTCCTATGTCGCACTCAAAAATCATATTTCCCGAATGAATTTTCAAGATCCGACCGTACATTATCATCTTCATATTCTAAGATATATACATATAAAAAATCAAGTGATTTGAAGTTCGTTTACTCATTGATCTAAACGTTCTATTTTGTTCTATTGTTAAAAAACCGTTAATGTTTGAACTAAAAATAAATGTAGTAAACAAACTTCAAATCACTTGATTTTTTATATGTATATTTCATAGAATATGAAGATGATAATGTGTGGTCGGATCTTGAAAATTCATTCGGGAAATATGATTTTTTAGTACGACATAGGAGGAGTTGCCTCCTGTGTCAGCTGATTTACATTTCTCTCTATAAAAAATCTAACATATAAGACAAAAACACTAATATAATTATGTTTCACATACAAATTCATAAAAAATTAAAGTTGAAATTCAAAACAGCGCATCTCATTGAAGCCCATCAGGCGAGAGCCCCCATCTAAATTAAAAGTCGGGCTGAAAACATAGGCTCCAGCTTGGTTATAAGTTACAAATGGTTGACGACATAGTGGGCCAAAGCCCAGCCCCGCAACTCTCAGTCCTGCCAGCCATGTTGGACTATGTGGTTATAATTGAGGGTGCAAACAGATGTGGATAATCTCTAGATATCCACACCCACATCCACAAAAATTGTAGATTCGGATATTTAAACTTCGCATCCGGTTGGATATGGATTCGGATTCGAATGCGTTACTAGAAATGATGAAAGATAGCATTTTAATTTGCGGATACGATACGAATATCCCCATATTTAGTGATAATATAAATAAATAATACATTATCAGAACTGAGAGAAGCGAGATTTTCTCCCGTGACCCCTCCACAAAAGTTGTTCGTTCGTCTGTCTGTCTCCATCTGAGAAAGAAAGAGAGAGATGCCAGCAACAACGGACTTCTTATCCCCCTCTTCCTCTCTCCCTTTCAGCTTCCTTCTTCTTTACCCAACTTCCTCCTCCTCCTCTCTCCCTCCAACCTCCCATCTCCACTACAGTGTCCTTCTTCTTCCTCTAATCTTTTTCTCCTCACTCCCTCCAGCCGCTCTTCTCCTTTCAACCTCTTCCTCCTAGTTCTCTCTCACCTCAGTCGTTGTGTCTCTCTCCGTCGTGGCTCGGTGTCCACCATTAAAGCGGTATACTAGTATATAATAATACTATTTTAATCAAAACTGAGTAAAATTAAGTTTTCTCTCGTGACTCCTTCACAAAAGTTGTCCGTTATTTGTTTGTCTTCATCTGCGCGACACAGTGAGAGCACGCGAGAGAGAGAGAGAGAGAGAGAGAGAGAGAGAAGCAACGCCACTCTAGCCTTTTTCTTCTTCCCCCTCCTCCTCCTCTCTCCCCGACAACCTCATTTTTTTCCCCCAGCCTCCTCCTTTTCCTCTTTCCCTCCAGCCTACCCTCTTCCTCTCTCGTAGTAGTCGTCGCCTCTCTCGCAGCCATCGCTCAGTTTTTCACTGCAAACGCGGTATTCTAGTAATGATTAAATATTAATTAATACTTTTAAGTTCTTTGTAATTAAGTTTCACTTAAACAGATCTCAATATAAGATGTCACTTTTAGTTTCTCTCCCCAAATCAGCAACTCCCGCAGACCTAACTAGGGTTTGAGACTGGCGGCGGCGATCAAGCTCCGGTAAGGGTCCCCCCTCTGTGTTTTGAAATAGAACACCCAATGGCAAAATTATGACATCAGATTTATGATTCTAATGTTGACGAAAGATTCGAAGAAAATGAAGGAAGAGACATGCATACGATGTCTGATATTCAAAAGACAAAAAAAAAAAAAAAGGTTTTCAATTCCTTTAATACATATCTGAGAGCCATTAACAATAGAAATATGCTTATCAATTGATTCATGAAAGTTGGATAAGTGATTGGAAGTAGTGGACATATGGTTAATTGCACTAGAGTCTATCACCCATGTACATGTACATGTTTGATCTAGAACTATATAGGAAAGCAAAATCATCATCTTCATATGAATAAGGAGGCTAAGCTGTGCATAGCAGATTGATTCTGACCCAGAGAATGATGTATTCATTTGAGCAATCTTCTACTTGAAGGCCTCCCTTTTTTCTTCCAACTCCTATAGCAGAATCTGAATTTTGGCACAAAGAGATAAACCTTTCAATTATTTTCTTTGCAAACATTCAAATTTTCTTCTGAATTCTCACTAACTATGTTGCACGGACACAACTGTATCAATATGAACACAACACACTGATATGTGACAAATTCTTAAAAATATACACGACACATGTATTTAACCCGTGAGCCGGACACAGGTGCAACATGACACGGCTTCATAATAAGAATGTCCTTACTACATAGCTCACTAATGACTGTTAGAAATATCCTTACAAATAAATCTAATTTAATTACCAGAAATACCAAACTAAAACCAGAAGAAGGTTTAGATATTACCAGGCACTAGCATAAGGGGAACAACTTCTGATAGAATAATATGCATGACCAAAGAAATTTATGCTTCATACCAGAACGTAATTGCGTGGTGGCTTGAGTCGACTGGGACTTCTGCTTGACAAACTTGGGCAAAATTTCAGGACAGCGGCCGATTAAATTGGTAAATCCACTTCAGTATCGCATGACAAACAGAAAAAGGATTGGTTGCCACATGATAAGATAACAAATATTAGAGACAAATCATTATACCACATTGATACCACAGTCCAAGACTCAAACTAACAGGAGAAACAAGAGTGGCATCCATGAAATATGACCCACATCCATAAAATTGGCCCAGTTAATTATGAGATATTCACCACACAAATACATGGTAATACAAGAATCTGAATTTTGGCACAAAGAGATAAACCTTTCAATTATTTTCTTTGCAAACATTCAAATTTTCTTCTGAATTTTCACTAACTATGTTGCACGGACACAACTGTATCAATATGAACACAACACACTGATATGTGACAAATTCTTAAAAATATACACGACACATGTATTTAACCCGTGAGCCGGACACAGGTGCAACATGACACGGCTTCATAATAAGAATGTCCTTACTACATAGCTCACTAATGACTGTTAGAAATATCCTTACAAATAAATCTAATTTAATTACCAGAAATACCAAACTTAAACCAGAAGAAGGTTTAGATATTACCAGGCACTAGCATAAGGGGAACAACTTCTGATAGAATAATATGCATGACCAAAGAAATTTATGCTTCATACCAGAACGGAATTGCGTGTCAATCAAGCAACAATGTACCAATTCAAAATGTCTGCAATAATTTCAACGGTTATAATAGAATAATATCAGTTTATTTTTCATAAGAAAAAGGTAAAATTGTTGCATTATTCTTTATCGCAACAATTTATGCAGGTAAGAATTCAGAGTATGCTTTAATTGAACACTAGATTTAAAGCTCCTTAAATTCTTGATTCCATCACTCCAAACCAACATTCTCGAGGGTCTATGTTACACACTGCATACTATTTAGACCTACTAACATTACTGAATCTGGTACGCACTTTTCCACCGAACTGAACCTCCCAACTCTTCTAAGCAATTACTGGTTTGCTCAATTGTTATTGTTTCTGAAGGTTCAGTATCACCTGGGCTCTAGTTCTGAATAGGAAGCCTCACTTGTAGAACATAAAACCAATTTATCCATCTCAGCACAGAATCTAGGCTGTGAAGGGTCAGGAAGAGCCTCCGAGGAACTATTAAGCATGCGGAGTATCAATGACATGAGAGGTCTCTCTGCTGGAACTTCCTGAGTACATAGCAGTCCTATTCGGATGCATGTCAATACCTCATTTGCTGGAACATCACAACATAACGGATCTATTATCTTTAATGTTCTTCCGTTGGTCCAATGCTCCCATGTCTGCAAGAGAACAACTTGTATAAATCAAAACATACTATCTACGTGTGCGTCCGTGCATGCGAGAGAGAGAGAGAGAGAGAGAGAGAGAGAGAGAGAGAGAGAGGTAATGGGCATCAGTATGACAACTATAATAAAAAATCGCAACTTTTATATTATTTTCCCTTGCATCAAGTGGTTGAAAATTTAAATTTTTTTCAATCACCTTACATTATTTAGATCCGTAGGCAAAGACATGTTAAGCATAAGATTTTTTTGGTATGCCTACATTTTAACATGGAGATCAATATGAACAGCATAGATCATCCAAAAAAGAAGTGGAGAGTGTACTTTTCGGCCACTGTCTGGGGAAACTTTGTCAAATGTCACCAGATACCCATTAATCCCCCATCAAGCTTATATGCATGGGAAGAGTTCGTGCACCAAACAGCAAGAGAATATTTGAAAACAAGCTTATTCACATGATGCTGGTTGTTCATGTGGGCAGGAGAAGGTGTTGTGGGTGCTGACCTGTTGACTGTGGGTGTTGTTGATCTGTTGACTGTTATTGATGGAAACACGGATGGTTATAATGTGATCAATGATCAAGATTGACTGGACACTGGATTGGGGAATGGGTCACAGATTTAGGTGATCCAGGACTGTAACAATGTTTATGGGTGTTCTTGGCATAGTGGTGCATGTGGATTGTGTAGATTTCACTATTTGGCTCTTTGGAGATATAGGATATGGCTTTGTTCAAGTTTGAGTTCACCAATTTTCTAAATTGACTCCTAATTCAATTCAGTTGGCTTTGTTTAGTTTGCAACTTTTATTTGGTTTGTTTTGCAACTTATGTTTGGTTGACTTGCATTACTTTGCAGTTCAACATTTCGGCAACAATTCAGTAGTTTAGCATCTGCAACAAGTCAACACCTTACATCAGCACTTTCAGCAGTTGTTTACCACTTCAATAGTTCATTTTCTTTTTCAGTTTTTTTTCCTAGACAAACTCTCATGTCATCATAGTCTTGCTAGTATTTGGAACCTTATACGGTAATAACAGTATTTGGAATAGGTAATAATTTGAGTAAGATTTGATTTTGTTTGAACTTATGTAAGTAGAGGACCACTCAGTTTTATGCAATTGTATTTTGTAGTTATATTGAGTTTTGAGTTTCAATAAAGATATAAGTTTTTAGACTTTAATAAAATTTTCCTTCATTTTTGTCATGTCAAGTCCTGCATATGATTTTTAGAATGAAATTGGCGCATGCTTTACCGATATGCATTCTACATTAATGCATAAACATTAAAACATAAATTTCCTCATTGGCATATGTGAGTTACTAGTTCGACTATTTCTTAGCTGGTAGCAAGGTCCTCAGATATTTATGTTAACTATATGGAAAGCCAACTATACATACATTGATTATATAAATTGAAGAGCCTAAGAACTCTTACATAGCTAAGAAGATCATCATAATGTTCATAATCATGAAAGCTATTCCTTTCCTTCCTGTCACAATCTCTAGAACCAGAACCCCATAGCTGTAAACGTCTGACTTGACGGAAAACTGTCCACGCATAGCATACTCTGGTGCCATGTAACCACTGCAAAATACTCGATGAAACTAATAGGTGGAAATACATTGCTGTTTGTTACAAAGAAATAGAAGGAACAGACTTACAATGTTCCAACAACTCGATTTGTAGTGTACTGTGTTTCTTCGCCTCCAAATAGTCTGGACAAACCAAAGTCTGAAATTTTTGGGTTCATGTCTGTATCTAACAATATGTTGCTGGCCTTCAGGTCTCGATGTATTACTTTAAGGTGACACTCTTCGTGTAGATAGAATAGACCTTGAGCAATTCCTCTAATTATCTTGAATCGTGCTTCCCAGTTTAGTTCTTTACGTTTGACAGTATCTATTATGACATGTTGAATAGTTAGTTAAATTAAGTAAGAACAACATGCAATGCTTGCATCAATGGAATATGAATATAACAAATTAACAGAGAATTAGACATAGTCACAGAAGAACATTTAGACATCATTACTTTGTATGACCTGATAAATTAGACAAAAACCAAAAATTCAATAAAAGATAAAGCAGTCAATATACTACATTATGAAAATTCAAGTAAAATGCATGAGTCTGTTATAGAAATTTTCATACCAAATAAAAAGGTGTCCAAGCTTCTATTAGGAACATACTCGTATACAAGCAGCTTTTCTTCCTCATCCAAACACACACCATGAAGCCTAACAAGATTCTTATGCTGAAGTTTGGCAACCAGTACAAGTTCATTTTTGAGCTCTTCTATTCCTTGTCTTGAGTTTGTGGAAAGCCTCTTCACTGCTATCTCTTGTCCATCAGGTAGTATTCCCTTTAAGAACATGATGCGAATAAAGACTAAGCCAAAAAATTTAACATGGAAGAAATATGTTACCATGTTAGGTGCCAACCAGTATTGCCCGGTAAAAGCGGTACCTTATAAACTGAACCAAAACCACCTTGTCCAAGCTTATTGACTTCAGAAAAATTAGCCGTAGCAGACTTGACAATAGATAAATCAAATAATAGTGATTCCACAGCTGAGAGTTCCTGCAGTTTTTCCTTACCTACAAAAGAAGTGCATTCCATTACTATTATTATAGGTGTTTAATCTCAAGAGAGATGCTAGCATGCTGCACAAACAGTGCTCAACCACTGGCCAACCTGAAAATGAAGTTAGAACTTCTCAATAAAGACCTGGGCGGAGGCTTATTGAGACGAGAGTAAAATGGCTCAACTAGTACCAAACAAATGGGTTTTTAAAGTCAAACAGTGGCCAGATGGATCTGTTGACGGTACAAAGCTCGTTTAGTCGCAAATGGGTTTCTGATAGGTAGTAAAAAATGCATATTTATCACTACATTTACTATCACGTTTCCTATTTATTCCTTTAATTATGCACTATTACTAAAGTTTTGTTATTTAATGTGTGCAGGCCTTGAGTAATTATTTAAATAAAAGAATAAAACCTAAATGAAGCCCAGAAGCCCAAAAAGCCCATGTGCAAGCCCATGTGCAAAAGTTTTAGTAATTTAGAAGTTTCTATATTATCTAACCTAATCTAAACTTGAATTTTTAAACTCTTTATTTAAAATCCAAGTGAAGAAAAGGGAGGATAAGATAGAACTCCTAATTGCTAAAAGAAGAGGAAAAGGATGGACTTCTACTCAACCCTAGTTGCTTGCAGGACAAGGCTAAAGATAAAAGGAGAAGAGTGCAAATATAAAAATTCATTTTAAAAGATTTGGATTTAGGATAACTTGCTTCCCAAGTTATCCCGAATTTTCAAAATAAAGAGTCGGTATGCAGAATCCAGAAGGATATATCCAGATGGACGGACCAGAGGAGGCCACGCGAGAAAACGCGTTGCCAGAAGCCAATCTATGGCTGCGGAAACGCGGCCATAGCCGCGTTTCCGCGGCCCTATGGATGAGGTTGGGTACGTGCTTTCGTGGAGGAGTTGTACCGGGACACTATTTCTTCCATCTCCTATAAATACCCCTGCAGTGCAACAGAGAGGGGCATCCAGAGACGGGAGCTTAGGATTTTTCTTTAGATTTTCTCTCTAATTTGTAGTTTGTAACTTAGATTTTTTTTTATGTAATTTTTACTTTCCTTTATGTAACTAAGAGGAGAAACGAGTTTCATGGAGGAAGGAGATCAAACTTGTACTGAGGGTGACACCAGTGTAAGTAAGTCTTTTCTTTCATTGTTATTAGAATCGAATCGAAGTTTTTTTTTCTTCTTTACTCTTGTTTTCGTTTACTTTCCTCTGATGTGTTTGTAATCCAAGTGAATTCGATAGCCTCGAGACTGCTTCGCCATTGCAAGTGCCCTTGATGGCCTATGGTGATGAATAAACATTCTTTATTAGTTTAGCTCGCCCTTTTATTCGTAGTGTAGATCGACAATGGGGAAGATCCTATACGCCATACTTGATTGCCTTCAAAGACAAGGTAAGTCGTCGCAATAGATCCAAGGTATATGAGCACTGAAGAGGTAAGTAATTTTTAGGTTGTCTTTCTTTTCTTTTATTTCGTTAGTTTAGATCACTAACACCAACAACACCCAATTCTTTTATCACCCTTTTTCAATTTCTTTGTATATAGTCCATTTTTCATTTTCCCACCTTCTCAATCTATCATCTTCTTCGTAATTTAACTTTAACTCAAATTTTTCTTTTTTTCTTTTAAAGAAGTAAAGAAGAACTTTAACCATACTTTGTAGCCTAAAAGAAAACTTACTAAAAAAGCTTCCATCGCTAGTCCCTCCTTGTGGATCACGACCCACATAGCCACTTGTTATCGCGATAGAATTGAGTAACTTGCACATCTCTCTTTTAAAGCTTTGAAATTCTGTATTTTGTGTGCAGGTAAAACCTCAATCAGTTTCATCAACAAGATGGACTAGATTTCACTGAAACATTTAGTCCAGTTGTCAAGTACACTATTATTCGTACGGCCATCGCATTGGCAATCCATCACCACTAGCCTATTCGTCAACTTGATGTTCATAATTTTTTCTTGCATGGGTTCCTTACAGAAGAGGTCTATATGCGGCAGCCTGCAGGGTTCGTAGACCCCAACTTTTTTCATCATGTTTGACACCTACACAGGTCTCTCTACAGCTTGAAGCAAGCTCTAAGGGCATGGTTTAAACGCTTCTCTGACTGTCTTGAAGACATTGGATTTCACGAATCTATGAGTGATTATTCTTTGTTCCTTTATCACCACTAAGACATCCTTATTTTTTACTAATTTATGTGATTGACATATTGATCATAGAAAATAATTCTACAATTATTTCTCAGTTCATTGAGAAACTTGGTACACAATTCTCGATGAAGGATCTGGGCAACCTGCATTATTTTCTTGGAGTGGAAGCCAACTATGTCAATGGCAGTTTGTATCTGTCTCAGACAAAATACATCACCGATTTGCTGCTTCGCACACAATTTCAAGATGCAAAACTCATTAATTCACCTGTTCCTGCCGGGAGGAAGCTTAGTCGTTATGATGTTGATCCCTTGCATGATGCCTCAATGTATCGTAGCATTGTTGGTGCTCTTCAGTATATCACTTTTACCCGTCCATATCTTTCATTTGTCATGAACCAAGCATGCCAGTTCATGCATCAACCCACTAGCTCCCATTGGATGGTTGTCAAACGTATATTACGTTATTTGAAGAAAACCCCAACTCATGGTTTGTTCTACAAGCCTGGTGCTCTTTCTCTTCAAGGATTCTCGAATGCAGATTATGGAGGTGATCCAGATGACAGGCATTCAACTGGTGGTTATTGTAACTACCTTGGTGGTTATCCTATTTCTTGGAGTGCTAAGAAATATCGAACGATCTCCTGCTCTAGTACAGAAGCAGACTATCGCCATTTAGCTTACGCGGCGACGGAAATCTCATGGTTGCGCTTCCTGTTCCGTGACTTGCATATCAGTCTCACAACCCCCATAATCTGGTATGATAATATTAGTTTCATCTCCTTTGCCTCCAATCCTATCTTCCATTCCAAAATGAAGTATTTAGAAATTGATTGCCACTATGTTCATGATAAAGTGGTCCATCGAGAACTCCATGTTCGTTACATTCACACAGCCGACCAGGTTACAGATATTTTCACAAAGGGTCTGTCTTCGGCTCAGTTTGTTTTACTCTCTGCCAAACTTATGTTGCGTGAACGCCCCATCAGCTTGCGGAGGGTGATAGGAAGATCAAATCTCTACCAGATTACTCAACTGAAGTAACCTCTGGACTAAATCCATGAGTGGTCAGCAGACTAAACAACAACAAAATCAGATCTTCAAGATCAGAATCACAATAATCAGTTAGAGTCTGTTGTTCTCATGATCATCTCTATGATCTTCTATCTTCTCCTATCACAAATTGTAACAAACTGATATGTCCGTAATACTATAAATATAGTAGAAATTTACACCACAAGAGTATACTGTGGTGTGGTTTGTCTAATTACAAACTTCTTTACCCCTCCCCCCTCCACACACCCGCACACACAAAAAAATAATAAAAAAATAAAATAAAAAAAACCCTCCTCCCTTTCCCACCCACACACAAAATATGAAATTCCTGGCTCTGCCCCTTTAATCGATTGGCGAGCTAAATGCCTTGGTAAACCCAACATGATACAAGAGCTAACCATCATCCTTCCATTTGAAAATGGACAACCAGAAAACAAATAACCAGGAGCAATTGTGACTAATTGGGAAAGGATACCACAATAAAATAGGAATTTTAGTGGAAAAGATCAACAGAGGAAATAATAAAATCATGTCATTCTCAAATCTCAACCTAGATTCAATAAATTAAGATGGTAATATATAGCTGAAGTTTTTACATACTTACGAGAAAATTTCCTTGCTGATCTTCTCCTCCAAAAGCAAATAAAGAGTAAAATGAGGATAAACACTGTAGCTGCTGCAGTAGGGGCGACAATCATGAGTACTTTACCACCAACAGAGATGTTCTTGTTTCCTGCATCAAAACACAACAAACTAGTAACAATCTCTGAAGGGCACAAAGAAATGAAAAATTCTCAAACTAGTTGGAAAGGCTCTGATACTACTTTAAATGAATTCACTACTGATTAATTGATGCAAGCCACACATGCTTTGTCTTCGGAGTGCAAACAAGTGGACCAAAAATAAGTAAATAGAGTATTTCTTTAATAGTAAAGGGTGAAAAATCAAGGACAATTCTGACATTGAAATACTAGTATATCGGTGGTGGCGAAAATCGACCGAAGGAAGGGGAGGAGAGAGGGCTGGAGGAAGGAGAAGGGGTGAGAGGAGAGATGCGGGCGGCGGCAGCGAAGGGGCAGCGACGATCGGTCGCCTCTCTCTCTCTTTCTCTCTCTCTCTCTCTCTCTCTCTCTCTCAAATGACGACGTAGAAGGGGGAGGGGGGAGGAGGAAGAAGGTCACTCCTCTCTCTCTCTCTCTCTCTCTCTCTCTCACTCTCAGATGAAGACGAACAAATATTTTTTGTGAAGGATTCATGGAGAAAATATCACTTGGCTCGATTTTGATAAAATATTAACTCTGACTAAATAGTACTAGTGAAAATCTTAGTAAGTCAAAAGATGCATTAATTCAGTGCTTTACTTAATAAGCACTCTAAGGATAATCCCTTATAAAAAATCATTTAACAGGAGCAAAGGCACAGCAAAAAAACTAGATGCTCATCAATGCAATTTGAAACAAGACTGGACAAACTTTTTATCAAAACCGGTCGAGAAGCGAGGAAATTTTTTTTTTCCGTAACTCTTATATGAAAGTTGTCAGTCTTGTCTATCCATCTTCACCGCCCGCCGCCCTTCTCCTTTCCCCTCTGCCTTGGACAACAACTCGCCGCCGCCACTGCTTCCTTTCTCCTGTCCGATCACACACCAACCAATCCCCAAACAATCAACGACCTTATCTCTCCTCTCTCGCGATTCTCGTTAAAGAAGTGGAGCCCTCCCTCGATCTTCACCTTGTTTCAGGTTCGTGCTCATCAAATTTTTTTAATCTCTAAGGGCATCTCCAATGCAGCACTCTATTTTTAGAGGGTTGCTTGGGAATATACCTGAGTATTTCCTGAATATATAGAGGGCCGCTCCAATGTAGCCCTCTATTTAACAATTTTTTTAAATATTAGTTTAGATGTTAATAAATTATTTAAGAGTAAATTATTATTTAACAAAAAATATATTATTAGAACTGTCTCATCGAGGCCTTTTAAATGGGAATAATATTGAATGTTTTTTGAGTTAATTTTAAATTAATTTATTTTTAATATAATATAATAATATTAAATTTTAGTAAGCAAATATTTTTAAGTAAAAAAGAATTCACTGTTCAGAGATAATCATTAACATAACAGGGATTGAAAAGAGTAAATTTGATTTAGAATTCTTGTCTATTTGAGGTAGTATGGATATGATAGAGTATAAATCACTAGAATCAGAATTTGGTGCATAGCGAGAGAATTCGCTGGGGTTTAAGATAATAGTCCATATTGAACTTCAAACATGTCTACTAGGGACAGTGATGAATAAAAACTCATAAAGAGTTTAGCGCTTCTCGGGGGCATCTATAGGAGGAAAAGTATTTCCATCAAGAGCTGTCAGATGTAATCATTAACATGACAATTAAAGACCTCACACAAGAATTTTTATAGGGAAACTAATATTCCCTAGGATTCCGTATGGAACCATCAAAGAGTTATCAGAAGTAATCATTAATGTGACATCTCGAGAATCCATAAAGGATTAAATCATTTGGGAGTGAATACTTGTGAGGAATCTTGAAAGGACTCTTGTGGGGATTTAGTAGGGAAATGATTGTCCCTACGGTATTTTAAGAGCGTTGTCAGAGGTAAACATTAACATGAGAATTGAGTCTCTCGCTAGGGAGTAAAAAGGAAGTTTTGTCAGAGGTAATATTAACGTGACAAGTGTTCCGTTGGAGATTATGAATGAATTGTCAGATGTATGATATTAACTTGACAAGAATTTGCCTACTCCTAGAGATGTAATGTTTAACATAACAGTAATTGTCTTTGCAATCTGTGTATTTTGAGTGGACTTATCATTCTATTGAAAAGAATGACAAGTGAAATTTTGATCCGCTGGGGATATATTGAGATTTTACTGTCACAGATATAATGTTAACATGACAAGCTCGGTCTGTAATGAAAAACACCTAGAGGGAGGGTGAATAGGTGTAAATGCTAATCTAGAAACTAAATGCGGAAGCTAAAAGAAATTTGCACAAACACTTAAAACAACACAACAAGTGTAGCCGAATTCCCCGTGAAGGGCTTTGGACTAACTCCTCTTGATTTCCCTAGATAAGTGTTGAGGTACTATATGAAGCTCTTGTGGTTAAGTATAAGTGAGGCACACAAACAACCAAGCATATAATATGAATGAGCAATATGAATATATGCAAGGCAACACAAGCAATATGAATGATATGAAATGATAGAAGATGCTTTGCACAAATAAAAAGAGAGAGGGTTAGAGAAAACGGATCAAACGCAAACACAATGATATGTTCCGAGGTTCGAGCCCCTAGCTCTACGTCCCCGCCTTCACCGAGAAGGATTTCTAATCCACTATAGGAGTACCAAACTCTTCTCTCCACCTTACAACCTCCAATGAGGCAATACATCACAATCCACCTCTACCTAAGAGGGATAAGGCCCGTAACCAACAACCAAACTCCATCTCACACTAGAGGGAGCAAACACAAACCTCAACATCTATCAAAGAGGGAGCAACCAACAAGTGAGGGTTTTTACAACAAGTGGTATGTCTCAACCACAAACCTCTCCTTTTTCCCACAAACAAATGATCCTAATAGAATAGGATAGGTGATAGCTCAAGTGTGAAAAAACTAAGTGTTTTGATCAAAGAAATACTCTTGGGAAAATATCAAATAGATATGAAGATATTAGATCAAAAACAAATTCCCAAAACTTAATTTCTTTGAAACAACAAAAACACTTAAAACAATTAAAATAGATCTTTTTGACACAAAAACTATTTTGAAAACTTGTTTAAAACACTAAGAAAGGTTCTGAAAATTTTGCTCAAAAATCTTGATGAAAACCCCCAAGAAATGGGGTATTTATAGCCCCAATAGAAAACTAGCCGTTAGGCTGATCTGTCAGCCTGACAGGCTGGCGGTCGACCGTCCGATCGACCGCCACCGGTCGGATTTCTGACCGTTGGAGCATCCCGGATGACCGCTCGGTCGACCGCCCAGATACAGAGAGCAAGACTCTCTGGTCCGGTCGACCGTTTGGTCGACCGCCCAGATACAGAGAGCAACGCTCTCTGGTCTGGTCGACCGACCGGTCGACCGGCCCACTGTGCCAGCAGACGTGCACAGATCTGTGCACGTCGGTCGACCGCACGGTCGACCGGACTGGCCTGTCAGCACAATTCTGGGTCAGAAACTGGGTCAGAAAAACATGTTAAAAATATTCTAAAAACTTCTAAAAATCTCAAAAAATAGTTTTAACATTTTGCATTGATATATAAACATGTGATAAAAATTTCAACTTAAATATCAAGCAATTTGAACTATTTTTGTGTTTTAACATTTGATCAAAAACCAAAACTTGTATTTTATCAAACTTGGATTTTTCAATACATGAATAGAAAAATCAAAATAAGTTTGTTTAAAAAATTAAGCATGCATGTATAGAATGAATCTACTATACATAAACCAATTAAACTTGTTTTGATCAATATTCATGAAAACTAAAATCCAAACATAAAACGTGTGTGTAAGTGCACTTGAGCATATCAACTATTCTTATCTTTACATATGGATCTAAACACACTAAACTAAAACTAGGATGCCTAAGCCTTCTTGACGATCTTCAATCTTCAAGTCGACTCGATCCCAAACGTGATCCACCGAGTGCAAAGGTATGATCTTGATGCTCGGACACTGGAATCACCATGAAAAGCTTCTAAACTCCTTGTTGAAGCTAATCACCAACTAATATCTTACTAAATGATCTGAAACTTAAAATTACAAGATTATTAGTAAACATAACTACATGAGTTAATCATCATCAAAACTAGAGTGGAAGGCCTCTGGGCCAACAATCTCTCCCTTTTTGATGATGACAAAACTCATGGAGTTATATATGCATGGATTAAAGGTAAGCTTCAAAGAAGCTCCCCCTTAACTCATGCATAAATAAATAAAAATTAAATATGCAATGAATGGCAATACATTATCATGCATAAAACAATAAAGCTCTTATATCAATTGAAATTTTCAAAACAAAACATGCTCTAGATACCAATGAAATATTTCAAAACATAAATATGCTCGAGATACCAATTAAAAACATCTATTAAAAACATCTAGATACCAATTAAACTTAATATATGCAAAAACATAACTATGCATATAAATTCAAAATCTTTCTCCCCCTTTTTGTCAATCATCAATAAAGGGGTAAAAGCCAAACTAAATCAATAAATTTTTCTCCCCCTTTTTGGTCGAAATTAAGAATCAACAAAGGGTTAAAAACAAAAAAAAAAAAATGCTCTCCCCCTTTTGTCAAAAGGAATATTAATAAGGGGTTACAATCAATTATGATATCAAGTAAAAATATGTCAAAGTAGCATTTTGATACCAATTGAAAGTGAACATAAATCAATAAATGGTATATGCTATATACATTCATGAAGAGGAAGACGCTAAGTTAACTTCCCTACATACATGCATTACATGAAGAAGGGATGACAAGTCCTAATTCACATAACACATAATATGCAATCCATAAGAGGAGATGTGAAGCTCCCCCTACACACGTGTACCACATAAAGAAGAGATGTTAAGCTCCTCAATATAAGATACACTCAACATGAATCTATATGTAGAAGAGATGTTAAGCTCTCCTTGCATATAGGCAATACAAATCGAAATTTTTCTTTAAACAAAATTTTGAGATACCAATTTAAAACATTCAAACAAACATCTTGATATCAAAAGAGAGTATTTTTCTTTCTAAGCATATGATATCAATTAGAATTTTTTTTATCATAAAGCAAGGGAGTGGAAATACAAATACCAATTGAAAAATAAAAATCGAATTTTCTCCCCCTTCATGAAATATAAACTAAAACAATGCGTAGGCTCGAATTAAGATACCAATTGAAAATTGAATCAATTGAAAATAAAGTTTAAGCTCAAGCTCTAGCATAAACAAAATTTTGTGTTTAAAGATATAGGGATATAGTAAGCACAAATAAAACATATATATGTATGAAAGGTTAGATACCAATTGAGATTGATACCATTAGAATGAAAGCATACATACATACAAAAAAATATGAGTATACAAGTAAATCAAAATTGATACCAATTGAAAGAATTCAATGATACCAATCGAAACAACAATCATAGCAAGTGTATACCTCATATTAAAACGAAGAATACGAACTAGTTAAAATGAAAAATTTTGTTAACTAGTACGAAATCCTTCAAGTAAGGAATAAAAACAAATTATTTTTCATAAAACATGAAATTCACAAAATTGAAATACACCTAGAGGGGGGTGAATAGGTGTAATTGCTAATCTAATGCTCTTTTTAAATTTTACTTAAGTGAGTGATGCAACGATCTCTCAAAACACGACTAAGAGCCGAATACCCCTTGCGAGGTTCTGAACTCCTTCCTCCCAATTCCCCTTAAATGGGTTAGAGGTGCGCAATGCAACCGTGTTGTATTGAGGTGTGATCGAACAATTTCAAGTATGAAATGCGATGATGAAATGCACACAAGTAATATAGTAAGAAATATTGAAAGCAAGTAAAATAAACAAGTAAGGATAGCACAAATAAAAGTTAGTTCACAAGCAATAGATTGGAAGTAATTTAAAGCAAGAAATTAAGCAAGAAGAACGCCAAGCCAATCGCAAACAAAGTGATTTGTTTCGAGGTTCGAGCCCGTAGCTCTAGTCCCCGCCTTCACCTCCGTGAAGGGTTTCCACTATCCCCTTAGGATCCCGTACAAGTTAGGCCTCCAAAGACCTCAAGCCCGTAGCTTCACCTTACAAAGAAATTCCCCTTAGGAACTTGTCTCCACAAGAACAAAGGATTACAATTTGGTGATCTCAACTAGACCACAACACTCTTTCTCTTTTACAAACACTCTCACACTTTTACAACTTCACCTATAGAAAGAATATGAAATTTTTGGCTCTATGAAGTGTTTGTGAGAAAAGCTTCAGTTGTAGAGTGATATTAAGAATCAAACAACAACTGAAAAATCAAACTTAAAAGAATGGAAATGAAAGCTTTAAACTATTTTTCTCTTTCTCTTGAAAACAATGAAAACTTGTATTTTTCTTGGTTAATAACTAAGGCCTATTTCCCACTATTTATAGGGAGAGAATAGGTTAAAAACTCTGATTTTTCCAGCTAATATCACCTGCAAAAGCACCCAAACAACCCTCTAAAAAGTCTGTTAAAACAGAAAATAAAACAGATTTTCAGAACAGCCCAAAGAGGAAAGAGCCGTTGGAGGTGTTGCAGGCCTACCGGTCGACTGCCGGTCGACCGGGACTCTGCTGGCAAAAGAGCCGTTGTGGCTCCGGTCGACTGCCGGTCGACCGATCACAAGAGAGGAAACACAGTTTCCTTCTACCGGTCGACCGACCCAGTCGACCGGAAGGATACAGAGAGCAAACGTCTAATTTCGGTCGACCGGTCTGTTGGTCCGGTCGACCGACAGACATGCACAACTTGTGCATGTCCGGACACAGCAGCCGGTCGACTGGGCCGGTCGACCGGTCTGCCTGGAAAACTGTTTTTCTGGGCAGATTTTAAGATGGAAAATTTTGTATAAAATCTTTAAAAATCTGAAGCTAAGTTTTATGCTGAAAATAGTTTATATACATGTATTTAAACAAGTTTTTGAAGATGTAAAGCTTTGGGTACATGTATGTATAAACTAAGGCATAAACCTAGAAATAAATATTTTCAAAAACATAGAAACATTCAAAACAAGTGTGTGTGCAAATCCTAGAGCCAAATTTCACATATTCTATCTTTACAAAACTAAACTTACAAACTACAATGGTCTTCAAGACTTCAACATGAGCTATCTTCTCTTGATCTTCAATATTGCAATTTGAGCCCAATTTGACTTGTCTTGAGTCCAATAGCTTGTATTTGAGTCCAAAAACTTTGTATATGAGTGAGAGTACTTCTAGTATGATAATAAACCTGAAACACACTTAAACAACAAATAATATTAGTACAAATAACTAATATGTTTTGTAATCATCAAAATACACTAAACATGGGTTGATTGTAACCTTGGGCCAACAATCTCCCCCTTTTTGATGATGACAAAACATATGAGTTATTAAACAAATAAAAGAAGAAAGAGCTTGGAAAGCTCCCCCTTAAACAATGCTATGTATTTAACATGAATATGAGAAACTATGTAATCATACATAAAGCATTGAAAAATATCATTACCAAAAATAAACTATCATAAGGAATAACAAAATTTAAAACAAACAACATATTTTTCCTCCACATATTTTTCCCAAACTTATATATATTTATATTTCTCCCCCTTTTTGTCATACATCAAAAAGGGTTAAAAAAAATTTTAAGAATATTAAAAAAATATTTTAAGTATCAATCTTACAAACATTTAATTCACCACAAATAAAAGAAAATCTTGCATAATCCAAAGGTTTTGTGAAAATATCCGCAAGTTGAAAATCGGTAGAAACAAAATCAATATCTATGTCACCTTTTTCAAAGTGATCTCTAAGAAAATGATATCTAATGTCTATATGTTTGGTTTTACTATGTTGATTAGCATTTTTGGTCATGTGAATAGCACTAGTATTATCACAATAAATCTTAACATGATCAAAATGTAAATCAAAATCGAGAAGAGTATGTTTCATCCAGAGTACTTGTGCACAACAAGCTCCGGCTGCTACATACTCCGCCTCGGCGGTTGAAAGGGCTACACTATTTTGCTTCTTGGAAGACCAAGACACAAGACAATTGCCCAAGAATTGGCAAGTGCCACTTGTGCTCTTCCTATCTACCCTACAACCGGCATAGTCGGCATCCGAATAACTAGTCATGGTAAATTGGTTAGTTTTCGGATACCACAAACCTAAATCAATTGTGCCCTTAAGATACCTAATTATGCGTTTTACCGCTATTAAGTGTGATTCCTTAGGACATGATTGAAAACGTGCACATAAACATACGAAAAACATTATATCCGGCCTACTAGCCGTAAGATAGAGTAAACTACCAATCATGCTACGAAATAATTTGATGTCTACTTCCTTACCTTGTTCGTCTTTGTCAAGTTTCGTAGTGGTTGCCATGGGAGTCTTTGCTACTTTGGATCCTTCAAGCCCGAACCTCTTGATGAGTTCTTTGGTGTACTTGGCTTGGTTGATGAATGTCCCATCACTACGTTGCTTGATTTGAAGTCCAAGGAAGAAGTTGAGCTCCCCCATCATAGACATCTCAAATTCCTTTTTCATGCATGATTCAAAATTCTTGCAAAGTGAAACATTAGTAGATCCAAAAATAATGTCATCAACATAAATTTGAACTATGAGGATATCTAGATCTATATGTTTGGTAAATAATGTTTTATCAACTTTTCCTTTCTTAAAATCATTTGAAATCAAAAATGAGGACAATCTTTCATACCAAGCCCTAGGAGCTTGTTTTAAACCATATAGTGCTTTATCTAATTTATAAACATAATTAGGGTGTGTAGGATCAACAAACCCGGGGGGTTGTTCAACATACACCTCCTCATCAATATAACCATTAAGAAAAGCACTCTTTACATCCATTTGAAATAACTTAAAATCTTTAAATGAGGCATATGCTAAGGTCATCCGTATGGCTTCGAGCCGTGCTACGGGTGCAAAGGTTTCTTCAAAATCGATCCCTTCGATTTGAGTGTAACCTTGGGCAACTAACCTAGCCTTGTTTCTAACTACATTACCCGATTCATCCAACTTGTTCTTAAAGATCCATTTAGTGCCAATAGTTGGTCTATCTTGGGGCCTAGGAACAAGGTGCCAAACTTGGTTGCGCTCAAATTGATTGAGCTCCTCTTGCATGGCAAGCAACCAATATGAATCGGCCTCGGCCTCGAGGACATTTTTAGGTTCTATGTGTGAAATAAAAGCAAAATTACCACAAAAATCTTGAATCTTAGAGCGAGTGGTTACCCCTTTTGATACTTCACCTATGACGAGGTCCTTGGGATGATGAGGGTTGAATCTCCAATCCTTTGGTAGTGGTTGAGAGTGCTCCTCTTCATTTGCTCGATGTTCATTTCCTTGAGCCTCTTCCACTTTGGCTTCATTTCCATCACCATCCTTTGGCTTGTCTCCCATGGTAGAAGCATCCTCCAAGGTCACTTTCTCCAAACCTTCATCTAAAGCATCAATTTCTACACAATTCTTAACAAACTTGTTAGATTCCTCAAATTTAACATGAATAGATTCCTCAATAGTCAAAGTTGACCTATTGAAGACTCTATAAGCCTTACTAGTATTTGAGTAACCTACAAAAATAGCCTCATATGATCTAGCATCAAATTTTCCCAAATTAATATTTGTATTTAAAACAAAACATTTGCAACCAAACACTTTGAAATAAGAAACATTAGGTTTTCTAGAAAAATACATCTCATAAGAAGTCTTAGTAGTATTTTTACATAGGAAAACACGATTTGCAATGTAACATGAAGTATGAACGGCCTCGGCCCACAAATAATGTGGTAGACCATATTCATTTAACATTGTCCTAGCCATCTCTTGTAAAGTACGATTTTTTCGCTCAACTACTCCATTTTGTTGTGGAGTTCTAGGACAAGAAAGTTCATGTTTTATTCCATGTTCCTCACAAAAAGTGGTAAAGGGAAGGTTAATGAACTCACCTCCTCTATCACTTCTTATTTTAATTATTGAGGAGTCATTTTCCTTTTCAACTCTTTTCTTAAAGGCTTGAAAATGTGAAAAGGTTTGACTTTTGTGTTCAAGAAAATAAACCCAAGTAAAACGCGAAAAATCATCTACTAAAACATAAGCAAATCTACTCCCACTTAAACTTTTGGTTTGAGTTGGGCCAAATAAATCCATGTGGATTAGCTCTAATGGACGTGATGACATGATATCCTTAATTGATTTGAATGAGGACTTAGTTTGTTTCCCAAATTGACATGCGTCACAAACTCGGTCCTTTTCAAAGTTCAATGAAGGAATACCCTTCACCATTTCCTTAGAGTTAAGCCTAGAAATATGGTCAAATGAAACGTGGCCTAATCTCCTATGCCACAACCAAGAGTCGTCATCGAGGGCTTTTAAACATGTTATATTACAAGACATATTTAGCATATCAATCATATAAACATTGCTTTCACGAAAACCGGAAAATACACAAACATTAGAAGTTCTATCAATCACTTTACAAGAAACATTATCAAAAACAACATCAAAACCTTTATCACAAAGTTGACTAACACTCAAGAGATTATGCTTGAGGCCATCAACTAAAACCACATTTTCAATTAAAGGAGAGGTGCCAAGTTTTACATTACCAATACCGATGATTTTACCCTTGGCGTCATCTCCGAAGGTGACGGTGCCACCTTCATGATATCTTGATAGGGTTGCAAAGTTGTTGATGTCCCAAGTCATGTGCCTTGAGCAACCGCTATCAAGATACCACAAACCTCTACGTCGTTGGGCTTTGGAAAGTACCTACATCATTTAAAATAATAGTTGATTTTGGTACCCAAACTTTCTTGGGTCCTTGAAAGTTAGTGTTACGAACCCAAACATTATGATGTGATGCACTTAGTCTATCATAACAAAAATTAGCTAAGTGTCCTTTCCGTCCACAATGTGAACATGAGTACACTTTTCTATACATGAATGCATGGTGTGTATGTGAAGTGTGAACATGCTTTGGGGGTTTACCATGATGCATAGGTTGTGTAGCATGTACATGAGCATGAGCATGAGCATGATGAATATTTTTCTTAGGAGCTTGTTTCTTAGGAAACATATTCTCCATCTTCTTCTTATCAAACTCACTACACTTTTTCAAAATAACATCTAATGAGTCTAATCTTTCCTTAAGCATGGCAATCTCATTAGAGTCTACAAATGGGGTCTTTCCTTTACAAGCAATCTTAAATTTTTCAAAATCATTTTTAGTGGAAACTAAAGAAGAATGTAAATCATTATTTTCTTTAGAAAGATTTACAATTTGAATATTAAGTGATTCATTGTCCTTTTTCATTTTTAAATATTTCTTCTTTAAGAAATCATAATTACTAGAAAGTTCCATAAAAGCTTCTCCTAGCTCATCCATGGATAAATCATCATCAAGAAGAGTTGAGGGGGTTACCTTGCTTGTGCTCTCATTTGCCATGAAGCACATATTGGCGGTGTCGATCTCCTCCTCGGATTCACTTTCGTCATCCCATGTTGCTTTCATAGCCTTCTTCTTGTATGGCTTCTTGGATGAGGATGGCTTCACTTGGTCCGGACACTCCGCTACAATGTGTCCCGGCTTTTGGCAATTAAAGCAAATGATCTTCCTTTCTTCCTTGCCTCCTTGCCATCTCCTCCTTCCTTGGTACTTTGCCTTGTTGTACATCCTCCGGACATTTTTGACTAGAAGTGAGAGCTCCTCGTCATCTTCTTCTTCGTCATCTTCGTCGGAGTAAGTAGCATGACTTTTGAAGGCAATGGTCTTCTTTTTGGAGGGTGCCATGTCCTCCCTTGCCTTCCTCTCCATCTCATGGGTTTTTAAATTCCCAATAAGTCCGATGAGCTCAATCTCATCTTTATCATTGAGTTCCTTCAATGTTGTAGCTTTCACTTCCCATGATGGTGGAAGAGCCCGGATGATCTTTCTCACCCTTTGATCATTGTTAATTTCTTCACCTAGAGAAGCAAGACCATTAGTAATCTTTGTAAACTTAGTAACCATATCATCTATGGTTTCATTCTCTTGCATGCAAAAATTTTCATATTGGGACCGAAGAAGGTCTATCTTGGCCCTCTTCACTTGTGATGTCCCCTCATGTGTTACTAGCAAATGGGTCCAAATCTCATAGGCGGATTTGCAATGGATGACTCTAGCTATGTCATCATCATTGAGGGCTTGTAGGAGTGCATAATGAGCCCTAGCATTGGCATCAAACTCCTTGGTCTCAATTTCGGACCAAGTAGATTCATCACCGGGGGGTACACTAAAGGACTTAGTCACGACCTTTGCAACTCGACTACCTAGAGATTGCAAGAAAACGGTCATCTTAACCTTCCATATGGGAAAGTTAAGTCCATCAAACTTAGGTGGGGTCTTAATTCCATCGGCCATGTTTACTATGTGGAAATGAATGAAGTGATTAGCAATATAAGGATCTCTCTAAGGTTGTTAAGCCAAATCCTAGAGTCCAAGCTCTGATACCAATTGAAATACACCTAGAGGGGGGGTGAATAGGTGTAATTGCTAATCTAATGCTCTTTTTAAATTTTACTTAAGTGAGTGATGCAACGATCTCTCAAAACACGACTAAGAGCCGAATACCCCTTGCGAGGTTCTGAACTCCTTCCTCCCAATTCCCCTTAAATGGGTTAGAGGTGCGCAATGCAACCGTGTTGTATTGAGGTGTGATCGAACAATTTCAAGTATGAAATGCGATGATGAAATGCACACAAGTAATATAGCAAGAAATATTGAAAGCAAGTAAAATAAACAAGTAAGGATAGCACAAATAAAAGTTAGTTCACAAGCAATAGATTGGAAGTAATTTAAAGCAAGAAATTAAGCAAGAAGAACGCCAAGCCAATCGCAAACAAAGTGATTTGTTTCGAGGTTCGAGCCCGTAGCTCTAGTCCCCGCCTTCACCTCCGTGAAGGGTTTCCACTATCCCCTTAGGATCCCGTACAAGTTAGGCCTCCAAAGACCTCAAGCCCGTAGCTTCACCTTACAAAGAAATTCCCCTTAGGAACTTGTCTCCACAAGAACAAAGGATTACAATTTGGTGATCTCAACTAGACCACAACACTCTTTCTCTTTTACAAACACTCTCACACTTTTACAACTTCACCTATAGAAAGAATATGAAATTTTTGGCTCTATGAAGTGTTTGTGAGAAAAGCTTCAGTTGTAGAGTGATATTAAGAATCAAACAACAACTGAAAAATCAAACTTAAAAGAATGGAAATGAAAGCTTTAAACTATTTTTCTCTTTCTCTTGAAAACAATGAAAACTTGTATTTTTCTTGGTTAATAACTAAGGCCTATTTCCCACTATTTATAGGGAGAGAATAGGTTAAAAACTCTGATTTTTCCAGCTAATATCACCTGCAAAAGCACCCCAACAACCCTCTAAAAAGTCTGTTAAAACAGAAAATAAAACAGATTTTCAGAACAGCCCAAAGAGGAAAGAGCCGTTGGAGGTGTTGCAGGCCTACCGGTCGACTGCCGGTCGACCGGGACTCTGCTGGCAAAAGAGCCGTTGTGGCTCCGGTCGACTGCCGGTCGACCGATCACAAGAGAGGAAACACAGTTTCCTTCTACCGGTCGACCGACCCAGTCGACCGGAAGGATACAGAGAGCAAACGTCTAATTTCGGTCGACCGGTCTGTTGGTCCGGTCGACCGACAGACATGCACAACTTGTGCATGTCCGGACACAGCAGCCGGTCGACTGGGCCGGTCGACCGGTCTGCCTGGAAAACTGTTTTTCTGGGCAGATTTTAAGATGGAAAATTTTGTATAAAATCTTTAAAAATCTGAAGCTAAGTTTTATGCTGAAAATAGTTTATATACATGTATTTAAACAAGTTTTTGAAGATGTAAAGTTTTGGGTACATGTATGTATAAACTAAGGCATAAACCTAGAAATAAATATTTTCAAAAACATAGAAACATTCAAAACAAGTGTGTGTGCAAATCCTAGAGCCAAATTTCACATATTCTATCTTTACAAAACTAAACTTACAAACTACAATGGTCTTCAAGACTTCAACATGAGCTATCTTCTCTTGATCTTCAATATTGCAATTTGAGCCCAATTTGACTTGTCTTGAGTCCAATAGCTTGTATTTGAGTCCAAAAACTTTGTATATGAGTGAGAGTACTTCTAGTATGATAATAAACCTGAAACACACTTAAACAACAAATAATATTAGTACAAATAACTAATATGTTTTGTAATCATCAAAATACACTAAACATGGGTTGATTGTAACCTTGGGCCAACAAAAATAACTAACACTCATAATCAATAAAGCATAAATATAACTCATGAAAACAAAACATGAGTAAACATGAAAGGTGAGTGCATAATTAAAGATGTGAGGATCATGATCATGAAAATATTCAATTAAGCTCAATATTCCTTGAAACAATGAAAATCAACAGAAATTATTTAATCTTCAAGGTATATGTATGTCCTATACAAACTAAAATATACATACATATTCAAACACAACGAGTCCACAAAAATATATGCATGAAGGCACGTGGCTCAAAAGGATATACATGTATAATGAATAGTTTGGAAAAGATGGACACATACATGAAGTTAAACATAAATATATGAAAACATGGATAACATGAAAAGCTTAAATTTTCATTAAAACAATTTCATTTCAAGGTATATGTATGATTTGTCAACACAAGAAGTATACATACATATCCCTAAACACAATTGAGTCCATATAAATAGATTTGCATGAAAGGCAAATGACTCAAGGGGTATTCATGTATATTTTAAAGTTTTGGCAAAATAAACATATACATGAAATGAAAAACATATAAACATACAACAAATCGAAAATGGGAATACAAGTTTAAAATGCATGAATCATCAAAACTAGACTATACTAGCACATCTAATGGGTACAAATAAGCATTCAAGCCCAAACATATATAGATTTATTTGTGGCCCACTATATGTACAAGTATAAATCCTAGTCTTATTGAAAACTAACATTTAAACATGTAATCAAAACATGAAGTACAAAACGGGAATTAAATCATCATGAAGAAACATAAACATGATTATTAAGAAAGTCCACATGTTATTAAACCTATGATAAATATGATAGCTAAACAAATGATGAGAACACAAAATGATAGTCCATATTAAACATGGGTGTCTCAAAAAGGGCTATACATGCATGTCAAGGGTCTAATAATCATGGCGTTGACATAACAATCAATAAACAATAAAACATGCTACAAATAATAAACATGAAAAGTATGCATAAATAAATAAGGAGTTAGAGATTCGATACCAAAACCAATGAGGGCACCTCTCTAGTTCTCCAAACCAAGGTGGTCTTCCCACCAAACATCCCTTGAAAGTGATGCATCCAATAGATTTCCATGAGGCTCGGAACGCATCCACTCTAAGGTACCTATACTCTCACGTCATGTGAGAGCCCACACCTACATCAAAAACATAAGGGGTGGTCTTTGGTACCCATATCTTATTGGGTCCATGGGGGTTAGTACCACTCCTAACCCAAACAAATTTATTTGCTAAATTTACATCATGTAATCTATCAAAGCAAAATTTAGCAAGGTGGCCCTTACGACCACAATGTGTACAAGAGTACACATGAGCATACATGTGTTGATGGTGTCCGTGAGGAGCATGTGTATGCCGTGGAGGGTGTACATGAAAAGATGAAACTTGTTTCTTTTGAAACAAGGATTCCAAACGTGAATGACTAGAAACACAATGGCTCAAAGTGGAGCCCAAACAATCCATATTCTTCTTAAGCAAATTTATATCATTTTCAATAGTAGAAGAAATGGAGCATGCGAGGGGTGATCTAGGTGAAACTACCCTAGCATGGAAAACATGAAAATCAATTTTATTTTTCAAAACTATATTTTTCTCTAAACAAACATTTAAATCATTTGAAATAGAAATTATTTTATTTTTCAAAGAAACATTCTCTTTTAAAACAAAATCAACTTTTGAAGACAAATTTTCATTTTTCTTCAAAAGTGTTTCACAATCATTTTTGGATTTTAAAATTTTATTTTCTTTTAATGCAAGATCTAGTTGAGATTTCAATGAATCCCTTTCATTAGAAATCTCCTCCTTCTCTTGCAAAACAAACTCAATTTTAGAAGACAATTTCTCATTTTCTTTATTTAAAGCAAAAGTCTTCTTTTTCAACAAATTATATTTTTCTATTAATTTTTCACAAACAATAGAAAGTTCTTCATTTAAAGTATGGGCATCAATATTCTCATCACATGAAGAATTAGAATCAAAACTATCTAGTTGAGTTTCCTATTGTACCTCAAGGGAGTCATTCCCTTGGACCATGAAGCATTGAGACTCGGATTCTCCACTAGATTCCTCCAGTTGAATTGTCCTTTGAAGTTTGGAGGTGGATGTGTTTGTCAACATGTTCCACACTGCAAATGCGGAATCAAAGTTAGAAGCAAGCATAAGATATTCTTTATTCAATGTGCTTCTAATAGCCTCAAGGGCTTGTGTATTGGCCCCTATATGCTTGCGGTCACCAAGATAACATCTCTTAGTAGCGGCAAGGAAAACATGTAATCCTAGGGTCTTCAAATACATGGACATCCTATATTTCCATGTGTCAATGGACATCCTATATTTCCATGTGTCAATGTTGGAGACATTGAACATGGGAGGTGAAAACTAATCTATGGGTGTAAACTATATATGTGCAAACAAGCAAATGCAAATGATAGACTAACAAATAAGGATCTCGCTCCTAGGATGTTAAGCCTAAAGTATCAGGAGCGTTGGCTCTGATACCAATTGAAAAACACCTAGAGGGGGGTGAATAGGTGTAAATGCTAATCTAGAAACTAAATGCGAAAGCTAAAACAAATTTGCACAAACACTTAAAACAACACAACAAGTGTAGCCGAATTCCCCGTGAAGGGCTTTGGACTAACTCCTCTTGATTTCCCTAGATAAGTGTTGAGGTACTATATGAAGCTTTTGTGGTTAAGTATAAGTGAGGCACACAAACAACCAAGCATATAATATGAATGAGCAATATGAATATATGCAAGGCAACACAAGTAATATGAATGATATGAAATGATAGAAGATGCTTTGCACAAATAAAAAGAGAGGGTTAGAGAAAACGGATCAAACGCAAACACAATGATATGTTCCGAGGTTCGAGCCCCTAGCTCTACGTCCCCGCCTTCACCGAGAAGGATTTCTAATCCACTATAGGAGTACCAAACTCCTCTCTCAACCTTACAACCTCCAATGAGGCAATACACCACAATCTACCTCTACCTAAGAGGGAAGGCCCGTAACAACAACCAAACTCCATCTCACACTAGAGGGAGCAAACACAAACCTCAACCTCTACCAAAGAGGGAGCAACCAACAAGTGAGGGTTTTTACAAGTGGTATGTCTCAACCACAAACCTCTCCTTTTTCCCACAAACAAATGATCCTAATAGAATAGGATAGGTGATAGCTCAAGTGTGAAAAAACTAAGTGTTTTGATTAAAGAAATACTCTTGGGAAAATATCAAATAGATATGAAGATATTAGATCAAAAACAAATTCCCAAAACTTAATTTCTTTGAAACAACAAAACACACTTAAACAAATAAAATAGATCTTTTTGACACAAAAACTATTTTGAAAACTTGTTTAAAACACTAAGAAAGGTTATGAAAATTTTGCTCAAAAATCTTGATGAAAACCCCAAGAAATGGGGTATTTATAGCCCCAATAGAAAACTAGCCGTTAGGTTGATCTGTCAGCCTGACAGGCTGGCGGTCGACCGTCCGGTCGACCGCCAACGGTCGGATTTCCGACCGATGGAGCATCCCGGTCGACCGCTCGGTCGACCGCGCCAGATACAGAGAGCAAGACTCTCTGGTCCGGTCGACCGTTCGGTCGACCGCCCAGATACAGAGAGCAACGCTCTCTGGTCCGGTCGACCGACCGGTCGACCGGCCCACTGTGCCAGCAGACGTGCACAGGTCTGTGCACGTCGTCGACCGCACGGTCGACCGGACTGGCCTGTCAGCACAGTTCTGGGTCAGAAACTGGGTCAGAAAAACATGTTAAAAATATTCTAAAAACTTCTAAAAATCTCCAAAAATAGTTTTAACATTTTGCATTAATATATAACATGTGATAAAAATTTTAACTTAAATATCAAGCAATTTGAACTATTTTTGTGTTTTAACATTTGATCAAAAACCAAAACTTATATTTTATCAAACTTGGATTTTTCAATACATGAATAGAAAAATCAAAATAAGTTTGTTTAAAAAATTAAGCATGCATGTATAGAATGAATCTACTATACATAAACCAATTAAACTTGTTTTGATCAATATTCATGAAAACCAAATCCAAACATAAAACGTGTGTGTAAGTGCACTTGAGCATATCAACTATTCTTATCTTTACACATGGATCTAAACACACTAAACTAAAATTAGGATACCTAAGCCTTCTTGACGATCTTCAATCTTCAAGTCGACTCGATCCCAAACGTGATCCACCGAGTGCAAAGGTATGATCTTGATGCTCGGGCACTGGATTCATCATGAAAAGATTCTAAACTCCTTATTGAAGCTAATCACCAACTAATATCTTGCTAAATGATCTGAAACTTAAAATTACAAGATTATTAGTAAACATAACTACATGAGTTAATCATCATCAAAACTAGAGTGGAAGGCCTCTGGGCCAACATGTAATTCATTTCATTGGGGAAATGAATACACTTTTGTGTGATCCTACCATTTCATGGAAGGAAATTGATAAGAAATTTTAGTGGGATTGGTGAGATCAGGTCCCTTAGGATTTTGGTAAATCCTTAACTATCAACGAGTTTGGTTTGCCTTTACCAATTACCATTTGATTTCAGCTGACCATGTTATTGCCCTCAGCATGATGAGTTATCGGGGATTTTTCATTGGGCTTAAAAGCCAACTTTTCCTCTATCCGTAGCCGTCAAAGGCATTAGATTGTTATGTTATTTTAAGTAACATGGTGTACTTTCTAGGTTTTCACTCCATAGATGACTTTTAAAACCTTGCTGGGGATTAAAGAAGTGAATACAAACTTCGTAAGGAATTTAACAAGAGATTAGCATTCCTTATGGCACTTTAGACGAGTTGTCGGAGGTAATCATTAATGTGACAACTAAAGACCTGGTTGATGAATGAGAGGAGATCCCATAAGGAATTATAGAGAATTAAGTATTCTCTATAGAGTTTTGGAAAAATTTGTCAGAGGTAATCATTAACATGACAATAGGAACTCTAAGGGGAATAGAAGCAGAATCCGTTTGGACGAGGATAGTGTTCATTTTCATTGTAAGGAGACCTCAATATTAGAAAAACTCCACGGGGAATTTTACTGGCTTCTTATGTGCCGATTAGAACTCCAGCGAGGAAGTTGTTGGCTACTCTTGCACCATTGAGCACATCGCCTTATACTATTCCTGAAGAGAACATGGATAGCAGTTTGATGACGATGTAGCTTTGGCACTTTACTAATGAGGCTAGAACTTTGGGTGATTGGCCCATTGTTCAATAAGATCCTGTTTTTGCTTATACAACTGACTTTGGAAGATCAAGAGAGGCACCTTTTGATGAAGGTTATTGATCGGGTGTCGTATAAGTTGGATGAGCGGTCATCGATCGATGAAAACTACTATGCTCATGTTGAAGATTGATTTCTCATATGATTCCCCGGGGGGAATAAACGGAGTTTTGCTTGGTGAATTGATTCCATTAAGGAATAGAATAGTCAGACGAATCTGACTTGATGATCAGAGGTATAATGTTAACATGATAATGGATAATATTTCTTCAGAAATTTGTCGTTGATTGACATCATAAGCATGCTACCATTTGGATTTGCAAGGCAATAAGCTAAGTTTGAGTAGACGTCTCTACTATAAAGGTCCTTCCCACTTTGGTTGAAAATTTTCTTTGGTCTTGTGTGTTATGATCATAGGGTCACCTGACAGCTAAGATCAAGTCTCCTTTCTGGAAGATTCTCTTTTTGACTTTTTTATTAAAGGCTTTTGAGATACGAGCCTGATACATGTCATACACTATTGAGCCTATAGTCGTTTCTCGTCCGACGCTTCAAGCTTCTGGAGACGTAGCTGATGGTTGTCTCTGTCTGTCATCTTGGTTGTCAGAGCAACACGAGGTGATAGTATCTATATCTCTAGGGGTATGACTGTTTCACATTCGTAGACCAGAGAGAAAGGTGTAATGCCTGTAAGAGTTTGGACTGTCTTTTGATAGGCCCAAAGACATTCACTTAGCTTCTCATTCCAATCTCGTTTTGTTCTAGAGGTGAACCTTTTGAAGAGTATAATGATCGTCTTGTTGAATGCTTCTGCTAACTCGTTGGCAGCAATATTGTATGCAGTTGAATTCGATACTTATTTCAAAACCAATAAAATGACTGGCTTGCAAATTGGGGACCGTTGTCGTGGATGTTCCTCCTGGGAATACTAACTCGGTGGATGACATGTTGTCTGATGACGTTAATAACATTGCTTGTTTTTAACTTCAACGAGCGGTACAACTTCCGCCACTTAGAGAAATAATCGGTTATCGCAAGGATGAACCGATGATCTCTAGCCGACGGAGGAATGATAGGTCCTATTACATCGATTCCCCAGACTTTAAAGGGCCATGAAGTCACTGTGGTATGGAGTAGCTCCGGGGGTTGGTATATCAAATCTGCGTGGATTTGATAGGCTTTACACTGTTTTGTCTATTGCACTGCATCGGCGATCATCGTTGGCCAATAATAGTCAAGTTTGTGCAAATCGGTCTTTGAGCTTCGGACTCAGCTGATGGGCACCACATATACTATCATGAGCTTCTTTGAGTACTTATTGTATTGAATCGGCAGTGAAGGAGTACGTAATTGTATGAATGGCGGTAAAGTGTCTTCACCTCCGGATCATAATTGAAACAAGGAGACCTTCGTCAAATGGAAGCTGCCTCCTTGGAGTTGTCGGGCAATATACCTTGCAAGGCATAGTTGATAATAGGAAATTGCCAGTCTTTAGGTTCGAAATGCGTTGAGGTAGTATGAACTTTGCTAACCTCTAAACCAAACTTTGGACAGAAGAGATGACGAGTACCTACCATAAAACGGTAACAGGTATTGACCGGTAAAGCCAATGTGGCTGCAAGCGCAACTAGAGCGTCTGTCTTTGTGTTTTAGAGGCGAGACACATGGCTGATGTAGAAGCCATCAAATGTGTTAGCTAATTGGATGATTGCATAGTGATAAGGTATTGCGTCTTCATGACGAACCTCATACTCTCCCTTGATTTGATTAATAGTTAGCTTGGAGTCACCATAGGCTTCAAGGTATTGTACCCCAATTTGTTGAGTGAGCTGGAGGCCAATAAGTATTATTAGAACAAGATTTCATTAATGAGAAGGCATGAGGAAGAACATGATTGTTCGGTGAGACGAACACAACCCCCACTCCAGTGACAATCTTGCCTTTAGAGCCCATCCTTATTGCGCCGTCAAAGAACATTTTCCAAACTTCATCCTCAGAGGTCATGTTGGCTTCGACGACCTCGTCTGGGATGTCTTCATGCAGCTTCAAAGTTTCTGAAACCGAATGAGCTGCCAAGAAGTCTTATAGGGTATAACCCCTAACCCTATATGTACGTGTCACAGTAACAGTACTTGAACAGTGTATATATTTGATTTGACCTTTCTGCTAATCAGACTAACTTAGTTTCAATTTCAAATATTATTTTCTAATATTTTAGGTTTTTAGAATTTTCTGAAATTTTATGAATTAGTTTGAAAATCTCCGAATTCGATCTAAACCAATACTGATAAGTGACTATGATTTTTATTTTACAAACGAAGTTGAGAATCTATTTTCAAATTGTTCTTCAAAATCATTTTTTCAACTTTAGCATATTTTTGGAGATTCTTCTGAATTAATAAAAAATCTGGTAAACTGGTGTCAACAAGTATCACCGATCAATTTCAAGATTTTTAATTTACAAACCAAATTGAATTTCTTGAATCTGATTTCATATTATTCTTCAGGTAATATTTGCTATTTACATAATTTTCTGAATTGTTCTGAACTAGTCAAATTTTATCAGATTAAATAATATTATTTAAATCCTTTCTTTCCTTTATTTTCTTCTCCAATCATTTTCTTTCTTGCCAAGCACTGACTCTCCAGCGACTTACCCACCGCCTTCTTTCTCTCTTTCTTTCACTCTCAGTCTCTCTTACTTATAATTCTCTCTCTCTCTCTCTCTCAATCTCTATCTAACTCTCTCTATCTTCGTTCCTTCTCCCTCTCCTGTCCACCATCGATGGCCAGACCACCACAGTCGCCACCGGCCATCCCCAGGCCATCGCCACTAGCCTGGCTAGAACGGTCACCAATCCATCTCCCTCTATCTTACTCTCTCTCTCGCTTCAATTTCTGTCTTTCTCTATCAACCTCTCTCTCCTCTCTCCACTCCTCCTTCGGCCTATTGTCCAGCTCACCGGCGCGCTGCCTCAAGTTAGGCCAGACCACCACCGCAGTCAGCACCCCTTCCTCTTGTTCTTCTTTTTCTTCTTCTCTCTTCTTTTTCGCTTTCTTATTCTCTCTCACCCCTGTTACATCTAACCGCAAGCGACCGCTGTCGCCGGCCTAGCGTCGCGCTGCCCCTGCGACCGTCGCTTCCCGGCTACTTCCTTTCTTTTTTTCTCTTGTTCCCTCTCTCTCTTATGTGTTGGACCTAAAAACCCACTATCCATTAACCAAAACCCATTAACCCACAATCCATTTTTCTTTAAGTCTATGGGTTTTGGATTGAAAGCCGACCGTTAGCAACCCAAACCCGTATCTAAACTAGTGAAAGGTAACTTTTCATAAAACCCATATTAAATAAGTTTTATTATAGTTTAAACCCTATAAATTACGTTTCTAACATGTTTATATTGATTTTAGTTTTCAAGCAATATCTTGAACATCCGTAGTCTGATTTGGACGATTCTCAAACCGTTGCGATTGTGAAAAGACGAGCTACCTTCATGTATAGCTAAGTGAGTATTTTTATTTTATAAATTATATTTCATCATGTGGAATTAAATTGAGTTTTTGATTTATTGAACAAATTGTAATTATCGATAAATAAATCATATAAATGGTAAATCATGATAAAATTTGTGTGAGTGCTTTCTGAATATATTTAATAAGATAATATTTAATTGTGATTATTGATTTAATATAAAATACTGATGAATTAGTTATACATTATAATAAGCGATTATTGGATTATTGATAAAGACATTCTAGAATACTAAATTAATAATTATTAAAATGATTGTGAAGAGTTTGAAAATAGAAACTTGTATATACTTATTTGTGATATCGATCATAATAATAATAATGAAATCATCATGTTTATATATATATATATATATATATATATATAATATTATATATATATATATATATAATATATATATATATATATATATTATCTACTAACACCTATTTCTGTAACATCGATCATACTGGACACTATCATTTCATGTCTATCTATCACCGTTACACAGATATTGTTACAGCGAAAATTATTATTTCATGTTCATGTACCACTGATATACGAATACTCTATTACATCAGACACAGTCACTATTACATGAATACTCTATTATACCAGACACTGTTATTTCATATGCTTATATTACTATGGACACTATTATTCCATGTACTAGTATCATCGTTATACGAACACTCTAGTACACTAGATACTATTATTCTATGTAAACTTGTTACATTAAACACTGTTATTTCATGTACTCGTATACTTATTACACGGATCCTGTTTTGCACTGGATGTTATATGAATTCACATGTAGCATGCTTTGATAGTTCTTGTATTCCTATTGTATGGCTTACTGAATACAATACATGACTGTATCCTATAACCCTGATACGGATATGATATTTCTGTTACTGGACACGTGAGTTATTGATGTGCGATGTGTGAAACTAAGTGCTACGTGGATCTAAACTACGGGGGCCACCTGAATCCCACATCTACTGTTTTCATTTTCAGTTATCTTATTTAATGCTATCAACAGAGCTCATGTCCTGTTATCGTGTTACATGTACCATGCATTGTTCTTGTTACTGATACACTATGTAGTTTAAATATAATAAATATAACTTGAGATTGGGAGAATTGGACGATTGACTGGATCTTATTGGGTGGATGTCTGAATCCATTATAGTCTCATTGGGGGGACGTGATAGTACTGGCTAACGATTGTTAAAGCTCATTGAGTTCTCATTTTCAGTTACTTGTTTCGCCTTAGCAGGTCGGTCCTGGTCTCAACAGATAGGAAACAGTTTAAGACTGTGATCCGGGTATGCACGGGATATACCGACCTGATTAGAGCTCCTCGATTATTGAGTTTTCAATTAATATAATAAAATAATATAAACAATAGTGGCATCGGAACGCTTATTATTGTAAGTTCACCTAGAGGGGGGGTGAATAGATGATGGCTAATCTAATGATCACTAAATGACAAATAATGCGGAATTAAAAACTATTATGACTTAAATAAAACTATTACACTAAACACTAAGTTTAACACAAGAGTGTGTAGCCGAATTCCTCGTGAAGGGCTCTAGACTAACTCCTCTAGATTCTCCTTGAATGGGTTGAGGTGCCGCGTTGGCCCTCTTGGTTGAAGACTAGTGTTAGCAAACAAACCCAAGCAAGTATATCAATTTAGCACATAAGTATATCAAGCATATAAAGGATGAACACAATAATAGCATGCAAGATATAAATAAGGAGATAGAGAGAGAGCAATCGCAAAAACAAGGGATTTGTTTCGAGGTTCGAGCACACTTGCTCTACATCCCCGCCTTCGACACACGAAGGATTTCCACTATGCTTGATCCCAATGGATCACTCCTCGGTGCCGCAACACCTACAATCCCTCGGACTCTCTAGTCCCGTACACACCGCAAGCCCCACAAGCTCGCCGAGGCCGCACCTCAAATCAAGAGTTCACACACGAACTCTAAACCACCGCGAACACACTTGTCCGCCTCCTCAAAGTACAAAGAACAAGTCTTTGGTGATCACAACACTTTGATCACCTAAAAACTATCTCACTACAACACTCCTATAAGATGAATAATCAATGGGTTGCTCAAGTGTTTGTGTGAGAAAAACAAGGATGAGAATGGTGGAGGAAACTCAAAGAAATCACTTTTACACTCTTGATAAAAACTCCCCTTTTGATTGGAAGTATTACCTCTCAATTTAGTGGAGAAAACTCTTTTAAAGGAGTGGGAAAAACTGGCTCAAAGTCCACTAGAAATCTTAGAGAAAAACAATGCCCAAACCCCCAAATTTATAGGGCTAGAAAAACTAGCCGTTGGGGTCTGTGAGGCCTGTTGGTCGACCGTCCGGTCGACCGGCCAACGGTCATATTTCAGACCGTTGTGCCATCGGTCGACCGCTCGGTCGACCGAGCCAGGATACAGAGAGCAACCTCTCTGTACGGTTGACCGGTCGGTCGACGGGGCATTTCCAGAGAGCAGACCTCTCTGGACGGTCAACCGGGTCGGTCGGCCGGCCCTCCTGCCAGACTGGCGTGCACGTCGGTCGACCGGGTCGGTCGACTGGCTTCAGCCAGGTCAGAACTATTATGGGATTGAAAACTTGGTCTTTTTAACTTAAATAAAATCCCATAAAATACTGAAAAATCTACAAAAATAGTTTTACCAATATACTAAGATAAACAAACATGCTTGCACAAAATTAAGGCATGTTATAAAGATTTGGACTATTTTTGTAATATGAAAAAATTGGTTCAATTGAAAACTTGTATTTTTCTAAAACTTGTTTTCCAAACTTCTTCATGATACAAAAACAAGATATTTTGAATTCATTAAAGCATAGTGTGTATGGATATGATCCACTACACAAATAAGATATCAATGTTTTTGACATTAAGCATTAAACATGGTTTTGATTTCAAAAGACATGTACATGAGAAACACCAAAAACCAAAATAGTATTTTTCAAAATGAAAGTCTTTTCTAAATCTGAAAATTCTTTTATGAAAAGACAACTAAATCAAGAATGTGGGTGTGATATATACTTGAGCAATCCACCAACAATTCTATCTTTACATTTTATCTAAAAATAAAAATCTTATATTTAGACACAAGTCTTGATCTTGAAGTCTTCCCTTGAAGTCTTCTCATCTTCTTGACTTGGTCCATACACGATCCACCGAGCTCAAATCTTGATGTGGTCTTGATGCATAGGCTCGTGAATCAACCGGTGCTAACTCCAAATCATGACTTTAAATCCTTTGTTGAAGCTCCACACCTACTCAGATCTTGATCATAAATCTGTCACTAATCAAACACAAGATCATTAGTACTATAACTACATGATGTTTTTCATTAATTTGCAAAAGGGGAAAACTTACAAATAAAAGTTTGAGGAGCTAAATTACAAGTATTCTCAAAAGATTACAAGTAGATCTCCTCAGAGATTCTGGAGAAGTGTGCCGATAGGAGTCTGGTCAGCGCGCGACCACTTTGTCCCTTTGACGATGCGAGCGATGAGATTCCCTTTTCGCCTGGTTCCGGGAATCAGAGAATAGAGGGTTGGTAGAACCCTCTTGCTGCTTCTCAAAATCGCCTTCAATTAGGAATTCCTTCTCGCCTGGTTCCGGAGATTCCTTGAGAAGAAGAACGATGATAGGGCATCAACACCCTAGATAGAGAAAGCAATTCTCTAAAAGGTCTCTGAATTCGAAAACGCACGGTGCGTTATGAAGAAGCCTCGGTTGAAGAAGTTGATTGATCGATTCTCGTGATCAGAAGGCGATTGATGGCTCCTTCCTCTGCGATCCCCCTCTCCCCTCCTTGTACCCATGGCGGGTTATTTATAGGGAGAGCAAGGGTATAATCGTCCCCTTGAAGATATGGAAACAGATTGAACCGAATCTGTTTGAATCTGGAAAGTAGCCTTGCTGCGAGGCTAGGATAGCTTCCGCGGAGCTAGAAAATGGCAAGTCGGTTGATCTTTCCGATTTGTTATGATCCTTTCCATATCGTTGAAGGATTTTCCCTGATCCTCTTACTCGTTTCAAGAGAGTCAAGAGATTGCGGCAATCACCTGTCATATTTGAATCCCGATTGGATTTGATTAGCTTAGATCTGATCTCATCAGGAGATTTGATTGGTCAAAGGCTGACCATAGCAGGCTGATGGCGGAGTTGCCCGCTTTGAAGCTCATAGCGGAGCTAGAGGCAATTCCTGGCGAAGTCCGAAAAGAGGCTTTTCGGCGAAGCTATCAGTTAGCTTCCTGGCGATGCTCTGGATGATGTTAGCCTCTCACACGAGGCTATCTCCTTGGGCTAATGTAATGCTAAATGCTAGCATTTTAGACCTGCTGAGGTCTGTTTAGAAACAATCCGGGTTCACTGTTCTGCTTGCTGGATCAGTGGAGTCCAAACTGCTTCCTTGTCCCTTGGAGGTGGGTGAAAACTGGTCTTCAGCTTGTCTGTCCCTTGTCTTTTGTAAATGTCAACAAGTTTAGACATCGTTCGGACCAATGAGAATCTTGTCTTTTTAAGTGTCAACAAGACCCCCTTCAAAGTTTTCGAGAGTCTGCAATAGCTCAGACTCCGAAACACTTTGAACTGCTGTGATGGTATGTGGAGTATGAACGTCGCCATGATGGTTGAGTTCAGCTTCGCCTTCAATCCTGCTTTGGGATGAATTCGCCGAAGAATTGCACTGGTTCGCGAGTAGCTTCGCGTCGGGGTAGCTCCGCATCTGGGCTTTCAAGAAATAAGTTCGCTTTGGAACTCCTGTTGCCTTTTCAAGGCCAACTGCCATGGGGCGGTTATGAGGAGGATCATTCCTTCTTTTGCGCCAATCGAGAGAGATGTTCTCCGATTCGCCCGTTTCCAAGGGAGGATACTCCCTTTCTTCAAGGCGCCATAAATACCTTTTTATGAGGGAGACGTTTTCTTCCCTTGTACGGTTCCAATGGGAACCGTCCCTGTTATCAAGGCGCAATCAATGCCTTAAGTGCGCTCGTGCTTCCATGCTTGAGGTGGTTGCGCTCAGGCCATGGGGCCTATAAATAGGACACTTGAGGTCCTCTGAAGAGAAGTGCCTTGCCTTTCTTCTTCCCTTCTCTTGGTTGAAAGAGATACTCAGATCTCTGAATTAGTGGGAAAACCCACTCTGGTTGTCTAACCGGCCAAGGACCAGTAAGTCTTGATCATTTAAAGACTTCACCGCTTTTAGGGAACTCTTCTCCTTGATTTAGCTTTGACAGCTCGCTTCAGGGATTAGCTTCCCTTGATTCTCATCTTGCACTTGGCTGCTGCAGAGAAAGATCTCATCATAGCTTTCTGTGAAGCTATCATTTTGGCTCGATCGGTGAAAGATTGTTGCTTGTTAAGTCCGCTGCGCAGGCAGGACTTGGGACCTGGCTTCTTCAATAGTTGAGCCAGTCTTGCCATATAGGCGAATGTTGAGACTGTTTCTCACAAGATCAGTCTGACTTTGCCTTATAGGTGAGGCTAGGACTTGGTGTTTGCTGAGCCAGCCATGGTTGCTGTGCAGGTGGAGCTTGTCCTCTGCTGAAGTCGGATTGCTTTAGCCGCTGAAGAATATGACTTAATGTTTTTGCAGCTCTTTCTGTGTTTAACTGCTAACTTGCTTCAATTTGTATTGCAGTGAGCTGTACTTACCAATCTGGTAACTTGATGGAAGAAACCATGAAATTGCCTTATGCTTCCCCGGTTGAAGCTTTACTTTTAAGCAGGAGGAATAATTCGGGGCAGCGAGTGCGCGTCCCAAGGGCTGTTGGCAGCCTCTTATCCGAGATGATTCGATCTGAGGTGAGGCTGGCCGCCGCCTTTATCGGAGAGGATCCGCTTCAAGATAATGGCGTCGCCTGTGGGATTGCCGGCACCATTGCCGACTTTTAACTTTGGTGGCCTTTGATGGCGATCCACTTCGGGAAAGTGGGCATCGCGCCTGTTAGATCACTGGTATCACTGCCGATTCCCATTATACGTGATCTATCGTGTTGGCGGCGATAGGTTTTTATTGCCAGGCTTCAACAAAAATGGCCTGGTAAGATCTGCCATTTTGTGGAGAAAAATGACCGTGTCCTTGTGGCAGAACTGGTTACAGCCTTGTGCAGGAGGAAGACCTTTCTTGTCCAGTTGATCTGGTCTGGAAGCAGATAAAACCGCTTGTATGCCTTTTATGCAAATGGCCTTGCTAGGCAACTTGGTGTGTTGTATGAAACACAACTTTGATGTAATATCAAATGTACTCTTGCTTTTAAATCAATGAAAGTTCTTTGTCTGATCATTTGATTTTTTGCTTGCTTCACTGAGAGTTCGGCCATTGCTGGGCTAAACTGCGCACGGGGCTAAGGACATAGCCCTTCCTTTGAATGATCTTCGCGAGGCTGTCATGTCAGCGCCTCTTTAGAGGGCTAATTCAAACCTTTCGGTTAAGTCCTTGAAGGATTGCGCGAAGTCCGCACTTTGCTCTTGTGCGGAGTTAACCCTTTAGTGGGATTGAACCGTCGCTTTTGGGAAAGCGTCTCAGGCGCTTCGGGCACTGTTTCGAATTAATTCGAAACGGCGGCATGTGCCCTTTTTTGAGGCCTCGATTTAGGCGCTGATTGGCCTATAAAAGCCCGATCGGGCTGAGAGAAAATCATCATTTCTCTTTGAATTTTCCAGAGTACTTGACTCTTCTTCTTCCTTTTCTTCTTCTTCAAGAGTTCAAAAACACCTGTAATTCTTCAATGGCGCCCAAGAGACGAGCGGGAAAGGAAGCAGCGACTTCTGCAGCGGAGGGCCCTCCTCCTCCGTTCATTGAGCGACCGATCGCTGGTAAGAGACTCTCCAATCTGATTAGGGAGTGGTCTTCATCCTTTGGAGTCGATACTCGGCTATTAGGACGATCGAATATGATCTGTCCTTATCAGGGAACTCGTTTCCCTTAACTTCCCTATTTTGCTTGCACCAGGGAAGTAAGAACTGAACAGTTCTTCTCTTGGGCTTCCATAGGAAGCCATTGCTTGGGCAATCTTCATCCTGTTGAGGAACAGGATATGGGTCGCGTGCCTTCAGTCGTGGCCACGAAGGGTGACTGTTAACCATAACGTCCTTTTGATGACGTCAGCCCTTAGGGCTATGCCACTTCCTGCAAAGATGCAGTCTTATCTGTGAAGCGAAGCTTTTTATCAAAGCTATTATCCCGCTGTTCCTGCTTACTGGGCGAGACTATGCCTTAGCGAATTTTTATGTCTTCGCATCCATTTGATTGGTGAACTAATCATAGTTCATTTTTTTTTTGTTTTTGCAGTACATTACGCCTCCGGCCTCCAGAACAGTCTATTTGGCGTAACCAGTCGAGCAGGCGGGAGCATCAGCTTGCAGTTCATCGGGCAGGCTTCCTTGTTCAGTGAGCCGAGCTCCCTTGTACGGGATACGCTCATTCAGAGCGGTGGCCCGCAGGCCATGCGGAGCATTTTGACTACGGCTCCGTTTGAAGATATCGACCGTCAGGCTTACAAAAGCCTGACTTCATGTTCGGGGATGCTGCACCTGATCCCGATCGCCAGCTGCAAGCCGGCGAAGGCCAAGTGGATCTTCCAGTTGGATGGCGAGAGATTCTATCTCCCGTCTACTAAGCGGCATTTCGCTTTGTCTTCTTTCGCGAGCGTGACTCGGGCTCGGAAGATGGCGTGGGGCGTGAGCCTAAATGCCGAGTCTATAAGTGTCGGGAGGTTGACTTTCCAGACCGGCTATTCGAGGGCGGGCCCTCCTCGTAGCATAATGGGGCTATACCCTGGGAAGGTGTTGCGGGACCTTCCAGTAGGAGAGAATCCAGCTGCGGCGCGACCTTCGGCACTCAGTTCTGCGAAGCTGACGGGAACTACCCCGCCACAGATTTCAGGGCTCCTGGTTGGGTCCACCCTCCTAGGTCATGGTGGGCGGAGTTGACCAATTATATCCTCAATCATTTTGAGGGGGAATTAGAGAGGTTGAACCTCTATGAGGCCGTCAGGGCGACCTGCTACGGCATTGAGATGAAGGTGGCGTGCTTCTACACCATTCTTGAGTTGTACTGCCCAGCCTCGGGGACTTTCTTCACCCCGGTGGTGAATTGGGCATGGCCCTGCATGAGATGCGAGAGATCTCTGCTTTGCCCTTCGGGTCTCTTCCATATGAAAAGTATTTTCCGTGTGAGGCGGAGTTGGCTCTCTTGGAGAAGCAAGAGCCTGCTTTGCTTGAGACATATCGGGAATTGATGTGCCACCTGCACATTTGTTCCAGCATCCACACTGGTGGTAAGGGTAGCTCGAAGAGCTTAAAGAGCTGGGGGAACTACTTGTTCCCGGATATGACTAGTGCGCCCGAGGCAGCTCATTGCGGAGTTGTTGAAGAAGACATCTTGGCGAGGATGGAGGTGCGTGCTGAAAAGGACATCGTCGTGACAGAAGATGATGGTCCTTTCGAGAGGGTGATATTCTTCGGAGCTTTCACCATCAGGCCCGTTGGCCTATGTCTCGCAAGGCGTTGCTGGCCGGATTCTTAACCATCTGGTTAAAGAAGTGTGTCGTGCCTTCTTCTTCGGGTGACATTGTCCACCCGAATGTGCTGCTGCCTGCTGTCCGCTTGGTCCATGGCCACCGCCTGGGTCTCCTCCCGGCCATGGTATGTTGTATTCAGAGGGGCCTTCGTGTACTGACGGAGGCTTTCTGCAGGCCGATGGCGTCAAGGCGAGGGAAGGGTGCCGTCCTGCCTTGTGACGGACCCAATCCTAGGGTAGGTTTACCGTACACCTACTTGATGGCGTGGTTCGCCTTGCACTGCCCCAGTTTGATTGGAGCTGGGGAAGACCCACCGCAGGGCGTTCAAACGGCGCTTCTCCGTCGTTTTGAAGGCTGTCTGTGGCAGAAAACTTATGTGGCCGAGGCCCGTAAGTTAGTGCGTCGTTATGATGCTTATAGCCTGTTCCGTTGCTTTCCTCGCCTGCGGGGTGCAGGATACAACGAGGAATTCCATGATGAGGAGTCAGGTCGATCTCCCATGAGTCGGGGTGTTTTCGAGTGGCTGGTCTGTATCCGGCCCTCGCATTTGCTGTACAGGAGTGGGGATACCTGCTACATGGAGCCCTACATCCCGAGCCGGTTCGCCCGCCAATTTGGGTATGACCAGTTGTATGTGGGCAACCCCAATCCGGACCTGGCTTTCCTGGGGAGCCTTATTGATGGGGCTCGTGCTTGGCGGTTCTTTACCGCGGATGACACTGGAGCGTGGCTACGCACGCCGTTGAGGGATCCCGGCCTATGGACGACCCTGTGTTTCTGCCAATGGTATGCAGCTTCGAATTCCACGCCTCCTGGATTCAATGCCAATAGTTCAGGTGTGAAGTTGATTTCTCATCGGATGAGGCAGAAGGCTTTGGATAAGAAGGAGGGCAAACGAGTCCGTGTTCCTGGCATAGAGGAGTTCATCGCTGTAGATGACAGCGGGGCTTCTGATGCGGGGAGCCCTTATTTCGAGGCAGAGACAAGGGCTGATGCCCACGAAGCTGATGCTCGTGAAGCCGGGTCTGGTGTAGTGGGGACAGCTCCCCCACAGCATGTGGAAGAAGTGGAGGAAGAGGACTCTGAGGTCCACTTCAAAAGGAAGCGTGGGAGTGGATCCCGTAGGAAGTCGTCGGCGAAGAAGCCCCGTCGCCAAACTCCTACCATTGTGGTGGAGGGCGAACTCCCTACGGCGCCTCCTTCTGCTGCTCTATTAGTGGCTGAGCCGTCGGTTGCTGAACCGACTACTGGTAAGATTGGCCCCATCTAATATGCCTTCAGCGCGCTTTACATAACTCATCATTTGCTTTTTGTTGCAGGAGCTGAGGCAGTTGGAGAGCAAGGGGAGCACTATGATCCCCTGTTCACTTATGGAAGTGCAGCTGGTTCCTTTGCTCGCTCGGAGGAGTCTGGAGGTGATGCGGCCGATATTGGCCCTTCGGGCGCTGGGACTTCTAAAGGAAGTCCTATGGCATCCAGCTCTGCCGGGTGGTCTGCGGAGGAATCGGCGAGTGGGCCGGCTATCCGCGTTGAGTCTGGTGAGAACTTTCCGATGGGACCCTTGGATTCCGATGCGGCTGACGAGGTGACATCGGCCTTCGGTATGACTAAGATCTCCTGATCCTCGCCTATTTGTTGCGTCTCCTTTTTGACCTTGGTTTTGTTGCAGGCATTCGTCCCCAAGGTGCATCAGCTTCGAAAGAAGCGGAGGGTTTTCCTGAAGGGTCAAAGGGCGATATGAGCGCTTCGACCGGGGCAGACGCCGCTGTGTTAGACGCGCTGTATGGCAACCTGCCTTTTTATCAGCCCAAATCAGCGGAGGGCCCTGAGGTTGAAGAGGCGGCAGTCCCGGAGGTACCCTCACTTCCAGTCACATCAACGAGTGAGGTGCAGACTGTTTTGCCGAATACGGCACTGAGGGTGATTGTGAGCCCTACCTCCCCGACGCTGGTAGTTGAGCCTGCTGCTCAGGAGGTGGTTGCCAGTCCTACCTCCGCGGTGGCTGGCGTGCTGGTGTCGCTGAGGACTCCGCCGAGGTCACCTTTGGCTTGCCCTGCTGCAGTCGATGTTCCCGCTTCTTCTTCCGCGGTGGTGTCGACTAGGTTGGTAGATTGCTCCGAGGTTGTCTCAAGGGTTGATGAAGCTGAGAATGACTTTATCGGTAATCTGGTCGACAGCTTCTATAATAGTTTGGAGCAGACTATCGGTCTAGTCTTGAAGGGCTCGCCTGTGCCATTTTCGAAGCTGAAGATGGTTCTCTCCCGTGGCATTGAGTGTATTCGGGACTTTGAGGGGTACCATCAAGCTACTGCTCTGGAGCTCCTGGTAGATGACCTTGAGAAGGACGTGGAGGAATGGCGCCATTTCCATCGTTCCGACGCAGCGTCTTTGGCTGATGAACGGCTCGCACGTCTTGTCGCCCAGAAGCGCGAGGCTCAGCTCGCTGCTCAAGAGGCTGTTGAGGCTATCTCCTCTGACTTGAGGTCCTTGGAGGCAGAGGAAGCAGAGGTTGGGAGTGCAATTGATGCTTCCAACAGTGCTCTTCTTGACGCTGAAGATAAGATTAAGAGGGCTGAAGAGATGATCCGAAAGGCAAATCTCCTCTTGTCGAAGGCTACACAGATGCGTCATGAAGAGTCTGCGCGGCTTAAGCAGCTCAGGGCTCGAAGTGAGGACTGGCGGAGCGGAAGTCATCACAGAGGGCGACTTTGGCGGAGACCGAGGCTCGTCTGGCTCAGGCGGTGGACTTCGATGAGGCGAAGCTAAGATCACAGGCGTTGGCCCAGGCTGAAGATGACAGGAGGGCGCGGCTAGCTTCGCTCGGAGATCGGATCCGATCTTATCATGTACGCCTATAGGCTTCCTCCATGTATCCCATCCTTCTGGATTAATAGAAAAATTTTTCTTTTGTCGTCTGTTGTTTAGATAATGAGACATGACTGTCTGTTGGTTCAGAGGTTGCAGTAACATAACCAAATGGGACGTTGCCAGTCTCGAGGTTAGCCCTTTGCGGGGCTTAAAAGGAAGGGAGATACTTGCCTTTTGTAAATGTCAGCAAGCATCGAGATTGAGACTTAGCTGTCAGCTGGTTCAGAGGTCGCAATGACATAACCAATTGAGACGCCACTAAGCTCAATGATAGATGAGGCTTGGCTATCTGCCAGTTCAGAGGTCGCAATGACGTAACTGGTTGAGAAGCCACCAAGCTTCAATCAATAGGTGATACTCGTCTTTTGTAAATGTCAACGAGTATCGAGACCTGTCTTTTGTAAATGTCAACAGGGCTCGGGATTGAGACTTAGCTGTCTGCTGGTTCAGAGGTCGCAATGACATAACCAATTGAGACGCCACTAAGCTCAATGGTAGATGAAACTTGGCTATCTGCCAGTTCAGAGGTCGCAATGACGTAACTGGTTGAGAAGCCACCAAGCTCAATCAATAGGTGATACTCGTCTTTTGTAAATGTCAACGAGTATCGAGGCCTGTCTTTTGTAAATGTCAACAGGGCTCGGGATTGAGACTTAGCTGTCTGCTGGTTCAGAGGTCGCAATGACATAACCAATTGAGACGCCACTAAGCTCAATGGTAGATGAAACTTGGCTATCTGCCAGTTCAGAGGTCGCAATGACGTAACTGGTTGAGAAGCCACCAAGCTCAATCAATAGGTGATACTCGTCTTTTGTAAATGTCAACGAGTATCGAGACCTGTCTTTTGTAAATGTCAACAGGGCTCGGGATTGAGACTTAGCTGTCTGCTGGTTCAGAGGTCGCAATGACATAACCAATTGAGACGCCACTAAGCTCAATGGTAGATGAAGCTTGGCTATCTGCCAGTTCAGAGGTCGCAATGACGTAACTGGTTGGGAAGCCACCAAGCTTCAATCAATAGGTGATACTCGTCTTTTGTAAATGTCAACGAGTATCGAGACCTGTCTTTTGTAAATGTCAACAGGGCTCGGGATTGAGACTTAGCTGTCTGCTGGTTCAGAGGTCGCAATGACATAACCAATTGAGACGCCACTAAGCTCAATAGTAGATGAAACTTGGCTATCTGCCAGTTCAGAGGTCGCAATGACGTAACTGGTTGAGAAGCCACCAAGCTTCAATCAATAGGTGATGGGGTCTCGTTTTCACGAGGGAACCGTTGTCATAGGTTTAATGTTAACATAACAGCGGAATATATGTGGTCCTACCATTCTATGGATGAGAATTGGTAGGTGATTTTGGAGGTCTCATTTTCACGAGGAGAAATGAGGGGACTGCTGTCATAGGTTTAATGTTAACGTAACAGCGGAGTATATGTGGTCCTACCATTCTATGGATGAGAATTGGTAGGTGATTTTGGAGAGGGAATCAAATGGGAGCAGGTCCCTTAGGATTTTTAGCAAACCCCCAGCTATCAACGGGTTTGATATGCCTTTACCAACTACCGTTTGGGTTGGGCTAGCCATGCTATTCCCCTCAGCATGATGAGTTGTTGAGGACTCATGTTGGGCTTAGAGGCCAACATTTTCCTTTATCCTTGATCGTTAAGGATGTCGGATTATCAGGTTGATGTCTGCACAACCTCGATTGTCTTCTAGGGTGACTGGTGCATGGCCAGGTCCCAGTTGATCCATGGCCGTATAGTCTCGCTTGGAGGAAGAGAAAGGCTCTCTTTGTGCGCATTTCGGACGCGCGGATCTCGATCAGAGGTGTAATGTTAACTTGATCGAGAGAAGGATTCTTGATTAAGGATAATACTTCTTTAAGAATTTGCCATTGATCGGCATCATGAGTAGGTCGCCACCTGCATTCATAAGGCGGTATGCCCCGTTTGAATAGACTGTCTCTATTACAAACGGTCCTTCCCATTTAGGCTGAAATTTGCCTTTGGTCTTGTGCGTCATAATCATCGGTCGTCTGACGGCTAAGACCAAGTCTCCTTTCTGGAAGATTCTCTGCTTGACCTTTTTATTGAAGGCTTTTGACATCCGAGCCTGATATAGCTCGATGTGTTGCTGAGCTTGTAGCCGCTTTTCGTCTAGGGCTTCAAGCTCTTGAAGACGCAGGCGATCATTGTCTTCTGATGTCATCTTAGTAGTCAAGGCTACCCGTAATGATGGCACCTGGATTTCCAGTGGGATAACTGCTTCGCACCCATATACCAGGGAAAAAGGCGTATTGCCTGTCGGTGTCCGCACCGTAGTCCGGTAGGCCCAAAGCATTCACCGAGCTTTTCGTCCCAATCTCGCTTATTTGAGGAGACGAACTTTTGAGCAGCTTGATGATTGTCTTGTTGAATGCTTCTGCTAAACCATTGGCGGCAGGATTGTAAGTTGTTGAAGCCACATTCTGAATTCGGTATTTATCGCAGAATCGACAGAACCCTTGGCTTATGAATTGGGGACCATTGTCATGGATGATCCGCCTGGGGACACCAAATCGATGGATGACATGGTGTTTGATGAAGCTAACCAGATGGGAGGTTTTGACTTCGGCCAATGGTATGGCCTCTGCCCATTTTGAGAAGTAATCGGTTATTGCCAGGATAAACCGGTGACCTCTTGCCGAAGAGGGACTGATTGGCCCTACGACATCAGTTCCCCACGCTTCAAATGGCCATGAAGCAACAGTAGGGTGGAGCAACTCCGAAGGTTGGTGTATGAAGTCTGCATGGACCTGGCATGCCTTACACCTTCGTGCATACTGGGTGGCATCGGCCATCATGGTCGGCCAGTAGTACCCAAGTCTGTGCAGCCTGTCTTTAAGCTTTGGACCCGGCTGGTGAGCTCCGCAAATGCCATCATGTGCTTCTTTAAGCACTTCTTGTGCCTCTGAATGAGAAAGGCAACGGAGAAGGACACCATCATATGAACGACGGTAAAGTGTCTTCAAAGTGGGATCATAGTAGAAGCGGGGCGACCTTCGTCTGATGGACGCCGCTTCTTTGGGATCATCCGGGAGCAGATCATGCAGAGCATAGTCAATGAGAGGGAAGCGCCAATCCCTCGGCTCAAGATCCACGGAGGTATTATGGACTTCTTGGATCTTGAGCATATACTTGGAGCATACGAGATGCCGGTTGCGACTGTGAGGTGATACTCTGTGTCGGCGGTAAGGCTAGCGTCGTCGCTAGTGCAGCGAGAGCATCCGCCTTGGTATTCTGAGATCGAGACACATGCCCGATGTAGAAGCCTTCAAATAAGCTAGCCAATTCGATGGCTGTATGCTAGTAAGGCACCAAGTCCTCATGGCGGACTTCATATTCGCCTTTTACCTGGCTAATGATCAGCTTTGAATCGCCATAAGCTTCAAGATAGCGTACCCCCATTCCGTGGGCGAGCTGGAGGCCAATGAGCAGAGCATTGTATTCCGCTACATTATTAGAGCATGACTCTGTCAAGGAGAACGCCCTGGGAAGGATATGATCCTGTGGGGAGATGAACACAACCCCCACTCCGGCAATAATCTTTCCTTTGGGGCCCATCCGCGATGCTCCGTCAAAGAACATCTGCCATACTTCCTCTACTGAGGTTGCATTAGATTCGAAGACCTCATCAGGGATGTCTTCGTGAAGCTTTGAATGTTCCGGGACTGGATGCGCAGCCAAGAACTCTGCAAGGGCTTGACCTTTAACCGCCTTTTGAGGGGTAAAGGTTATGTCATATTGGGACAATAGCAGTGCCCATTTAGCCAACCTTGAGTTCAACGACCCTGGCTTCGTCATGAGAAGACGTAAAGGGTTTACCCTGGAGATGACATGTATGGTTTGGCCAACCAAATAATGTCGTGTTTTCTGGACAGCGAAGACAAGAGCTAAACACTCTTTTTCAATAGGATTGTAGCGAGATTCCGCTCCTATGAGAGTTCTACTCAGATAGTAAATGGCCTGCTCATGGCCATTGTCGTCCTTCTGAGCGAGGAGGGCGCCGAGGGAATAATCCAGGGCTTTCACATAAAGCAAGAATGGTTTCCCTGATGTAGGGGCCACCAAGACTGGAGGTTTTGTGAGATACCTTTTAATGTCTTCATAAGCTTCTTGACAAGCTTGATCCCATATGAAGGCAGTACCCTTCTTCATTAGTCGGGTAAATGGTTGGCAACGGCCCGATAGATTTGCTATGAATCTCCTGATATAGGCTAACCTGCCTTGTAAGCCTCTGAGCTCTTTGAGGTTCCTTGGTGGATGCATGTCCTGGATGGCTTTGACTTTGTCTGGGTCTAGATGGATTCCTTTTGATGTGATTATGAACCCAAGGAATTTGCCGCTGGATACTCCTAAAAAGGATTTTGTCGGGTTCATTTTCAACTGATGAGCCCGCATTATATTGAACATCGTCCTCAGATCGCGAAGATGTTCATCTTTGCGGCGACTTTTGACAGCAATGTCGTCAACATAGCACTCCACCGTCTTCCGGAGATGATCGCGGAAGATCATGCTCATTGCCCGCTGGTAGGTTGCCCCGGCGTTCTTCAATCCGAAGGGCATTACAGTGTAGCAGTATACCCCCAAAGGCGTTCGGAAAGAAGTATGCTTCTCGTCGTCGGGATACATCTTGATCTGGTTGTACCCTGAGAAGCCGTCCATAAAAGACATCCTCTCGAACCCGCATGTGTTGTCAATCATGACATCAGTGATGGGCAGTGGGAATTCATCTTTGGGACAGGCCGTATTGAGGTCACGGTAGTCGATGCAGATCCGTATTTTCCCATTCTTCTTGAGGACGGGGACTATGTTAGCCACCCAATCTGGATGTTGTTCCTCCCGGATGAAGCCACAAGCAATGAGCTTATGAACTTCGGCTTCAATAGCCTCCATGATGTTTGGGCGGAACCGACGTTGTTGTTGCTTGACTGGCTTAACGTCGGGCTTGATGTTTAGACGGTGCATAGCGACCTGTGGATCGAGTCCAGGCATGTCTTCATAGCTCCAGGCGAAGACATCTATATACTCTTTTACGAGCATTATCAATTCTTCCTTTTCGATAAGTGATAAGCTTTCACTTATGAAAATAGGCTTGGGGTGATCTTGACTGCCCAAGTTGACTTGGATCACCTTGTCTTCGGTAGGTGGCTCGCGCAGCTCGAACCGCTTTTCCCATTGGCGACTTAATTGCTGGGCCCAAGGTTCCTCATCAGCAGCTTCCGCAGGTTCCAATTGACTGCCCGAGGTCATATTCACAGTGAGGCCGTTGAACATTCCTCCTATGCTGATGTCAGAGTCCCATTCGGCAGATGAGTCTGACTGTGATGGAATTGGCTCGTCGTCTTTGACTTGAACCGTTACTGATGATGTGGGTGTAACATAACCCAACCCCCTGCGTGTACTATCATAGTAATTTGCAGGTTTCCCTTTCGGGACAGCATTACGCATCAGACCGCGTCTTCCCTTTCCGAAGTTCAGGCCGCCTGCCTGCTTTAAGTCATATCCCATCTTCTCCATAATATGGCGTGCCGGTTGCGCATAATGGAAGAACTGTGGGGCTTTTGAGTCCGAGCTTGAATCTGTAGCTGCAGGTCTCCGTGGCTGGGTTCTACCGAAGATTATCGGCAACTGACCTTGTTTGGATGGAGGGATCACCAGCGTGGCCCCTTCTATAACCTCCACAGATGTAGTAGCCGAGCTTGGCTCATGTACGGGCATATGAAGAGAGCCATCCATGATGGATTTAATTGACTCGATGCTCGCAGGATAATCAAAAGAAATATTATCATTAATTATCCATTCGCCTTCCTCATCAGAAGGGATCTTACATCGGGGATCATTAAAGCATGCTACTATTGGCTCGCCAATCAAAATGGCTGGCGTGCCCATTTCGGATTCCGAATCCGCCTCATTGCCACTTCCATCACTGTCTGGCAATGGTTCTCCCGGCGTTCCACTAGCCTCTTGATATAGGAGAGCATCTGTGAAATAGTTTTCCACCCCCTTGAAGGGCTGCTTCTCAGCGAAGACAGTTCGTACTGTCGCATCATCCTCAACATACTTGAAGCACTGATGGAGAGTGGAAGGAACGATCCAGTTGGCATGGATCCATGGTCGTCCCAGTAGCAGGTTGTATGATGTGTCCGCGTCAATGACATAGCATGTCACTTCTGACTTCAGGCTTCCGATTCTGCAGCGAAGCCGAATCTTTCCAAGCGGATGGCTGCTCCCGGCGTTAAAACCGTATATTGTAGTGGTGGTCGCAGACAACCTGTACAGTGGTATGCCGAGGAAGTAGAGGAGCCTTTTGGGGATGATGCTGAGCGCAGACCCCGGATCGACTTGTATCCTTTCAATGCAGGTTGAACCGATATATCCGGTATAGTACAGAGGTCGATCATGCTTGTTGTCTTTGAGAAGCATATCTTCCGCCGTGAAGGTAATGGCAGGTACCTTTGACTGTGCGTGATGGCACTCTGAGCAGGAAGGGCGCATCTCATCATCAGGAACCTCGGGCATGCATGTCAGAAAGGACTCCGAGTTGGCTAGCGCATCTCTGAGTGCCTCTCTTGTCTCTTTAGAGAGACGAAGGAGCTCGTGTATTGTGATACGAGCCGGGATATTGGCTAAGTGGGCCAATATATCAAAGCGAAAGGGCGTGGCTAGCCCTTGGCTTGGTGGTTTCTTCAACACCTGGTCGAATCGCACCTCCTTAGGTTTTTCCCTCCCTTTGGTCAGGACTGGAGCGGATGTCGGCATTGGTACTGACGTTGTTTGCTGTGGTACCTCGTCAGTAGGTTTGTCATACTGCCTTAGGTATGACTTTCCAGACCGGGTGCCCGTCTGTTGAGGCGCATCTGCCTGCGCTGTACAGGCATGCTTTTCTTCTTCAGAATCGCTGAGGGAAGCCGAAGTAAGATTACCATCGTCTGGCAGAACAGAGACGACATTGCAAGACTTGCCCTTTTTGCTGGAGTCCTTCGACGTCTGCTGTATGTCTTGGACGAGGCCGGGGTGTATCCATATAACTTCCCCTGTCTCCAATGTCAAGGGGGCGAGGCCCTTGTTGTTTTGAGTCATGGCTGGAGGATGCTTGACTTCCAACCGCGGCATCGGGGCTGGATAGGTCCCGTCAGGAACTGTGACCTTCTGGGCAGTGCCGAACTCAAGAGTCACCATATTGGCAGTGACTTTCTTCTGTTCCGTCTTTAGTGTGAGGACGCCGGCATCAATTAGGGCTTGTATCCTGTCCTTGAGGACATAGCACTTGTCAGTAGGATGATGGACCATCCTATGATAAAGACAGTATTTGGGGTCATTTGTGCGCCCTATCTCATTAGGACGCCGAGCATCTGGCAGCTTCATCTTATTCCCTTTATGGAGCAGATGGAATATCGTGACCACCTGATCATCTCTGAAGGAGTACTGTTTAGGAGGGAACTTGGGCTCCTGATTGTTGAAGCTGCTCTTCTTGGCCTTTGACTGCATGTCCTCGGTCAGCTCGACGGACATAATTTCCTTCCCCTTAGCTTGGGAAGACTGTGGGAGATCGCTACGCCCTTTGTTGTTCGCACCCCATTTGCTTCTAGGGACGGACGGCTCGAACTTCTTAGCCGACTTCTCGGCTATCTCAGCTTGTTCGACCAATTCTTTCCAAGTATGGGCTTTGACAGCCCCCATGCGAACTTCTACTTGATCCAAGAAGTTGTGTCTGCATGTCTGTAAGAGCATGGGTAAAGGCATCCCTGCTGGGCACATCAGAGATAGATTTCTGAACCGCTCAATGTATTCACGGACAGATTCGCCTTTCTTCTGCACGGTAGAAAGGAGCTTGTCCATGGTCACTTCGGTGTCATCCTCATAGAAGCGAGAGAGGAACCGAGTTTCCAGGTCGATCCAGGAATTGATAGAGCCTGGGGGGAGACTGCGAAACCAGTCAAATGCCACCCCTTTCAAGGTGCCGATGAACAACCTAGCCATGATGGCGTCGTTGCTTAGAACATTACCGGTCTGGGACCGGAAATAGTAGATGTGCTGATTGGGCGAGCTCTTACCATCATATGCATGCAACGTTGGTGGTTTGAACTTTGGCGGATATGACACCGAATCCCATTCCAGTGGGTAAGGACGGACTACCCCCACTTTCTTCAATTCATCCTTCTGAGCCAGGGATGAAATTTGAGCTTGAAGGCCTTTAAGGACTTCGGCATCCAGGGAAGAGCCTCCCTTAGATCTCTCCGTCTTGGGCGGATCATTGCTGAGGTGTCCCTCCTCGTCATGATTGCTCCCGGTATCGTCATCCCGGTTGTTGAGGAGCTGAGCTAGCATCTGTTGGATATTGTCCAGGGCCTCTTGCTGAGTTCTAGAGGTCTGCTCCTGAGCTTCCAAACGCCGACGAAGGTCGTCGTTGGCGTTCTCGGCCATATTGACCGATGCTTTGTCCGTCCGTATAGAACTGACTGTTGCTGAAGAGGCATACCGCTGTCTCCATCTTCTCCATCAGATGATTGGGGTGATCGTCTGGGCTGTGGCGAGATCAGGGTCTTTGAGGAAGAAGGCTGCTCATAGTTATAGGGTATTGCCACCCTAGACCTGGTGTTTCGGAAAACACCTTCTTCACGCACCAAGACTTCACCTAAGCCTGGGCAGTAGTCTGGATCTGGGGAGCCGAAAGGGGTGTCGTCAGAGGCTTGACTTCTTCGGCGCGGCTCTCGCCCCCTTCCGGTCATGTTGACGGATGCAGAGGCTGGATCCGGTGGCCCGCTCCTTTTGGGATGCCTCATCGGGACGCGCGCAGACAGTCGATCAAAGACTGATCGCCGGTATGGAGAAGTGGCGAGGGTCGGTCGTAACCGACACTGCATAGAATGGACCATCACCAACTGGCATTCACATCGTCGAAGACAGGAGGAAGTAGTCTGGAAATGCTTCAATCTCCGCTTGTCCGCCAAGAATTCTCGCAGGTCGGCCCTGTAGGGGCCTGAACAATCTGGTATATGGGACAACGCATCGTTCCCCTTATTCCTGCGGAAAGGATCAGCACCGCATAGTGCTCTGGTTCTAGCCTCGCGGCTGTAAACCCGATGAGTACGCCGAGGTACAATAGCCTTGCTTGTGAGGACAGGGCTAGCAGTAGGCATTGCTGCTCTAGGCGACGGTATGATCGCCGTCTTGACTTTATGGTTGGCAGCATTGTTGGCGCAGGCGGGGCATCTTGCCTTTTTCTTCATAAGAGAGGCGCGGATTTGGCGTGGCTACGCCTGAAGCTTCAGCAGAGGACCTCTGTTTAGGCCTCCATATCCGTTTTGGCAGAGGATGCATAGGTTCGCAAGGAACCTGAATAGCCACAAGCGGGGCTGTGGGGTGTTGGCAAAATTCTGCCTCTGGTTTCTGATTTGAAACCTTGGTCATGAAGACCTTCCGTGCTTCCGTGCTCGAAGCGTTAGGCCACCCCCAGAGAGGACTTCTTCAAATCTTCTTTGATCGATCTGGATAACCAGGTTCTCAAAAGTGCAGGATCTGGGCTGCGGACATGTTTCTTGTTACGCCAGAGAACTGCGGCAGGTTTGCAGAGAACCTTTTCCGTCTCCGCAGAGACTTTGCTTGAAGATTTAGCCAGAGAAGATCTGGCTGCACCGGCTTTTCTGAATTCAGAGATAGACCCGAAGGTCTGTTCGTCGCATTGCGACACTTGATTCTCAGCAGAGGAGAATACATTCCCCAGCGGAGTCGCCACCTTGTTTTCCATTAATTTGCAAAAGGAGAAAACTTACAAATAAAAGTTTGAGGAGCTAAATTACAAGTATTCTCAAAAGATTACAAGTAGATCTCCTCAGAGATTCTGGAGAAGTGTGCCGATAGGAGTCTGGTCAGCGCGCGACCACTTTGTCCCTTTGACGATGCGAGCGATGAGATTCCCTTCTCGCCTGGTTCCGGGAATCAGAGAATAGAGGGTTGGTAGAACCCTCTTGCTGCTTCTCAAAATCGCCTTCAATTAGGAATTCCTTCTCGCCTGGTTCCGGAGATTCCTTGAGAAGAAGAACGATGATAGGGCATCAACACCCTAGATAGAGAAAGCAATTCTCTAAAAGGTCTCTGAATTCGAAAACGCACGGTGCGTTATGAAGAAGCCTCGGTTGAAGAAGTTGATTGATCGATTCTCGTGATCAGAAGGCGATTGATGGCTCCTTCCTCTGCGATCCCCTCTCCCCTCCTTGTACCCATGGCGGGTTATTTATAGGGAGAGCAAGGGTATAATCGTCCCCTTGAAGATATGGAAACAGATTGAACCGAATCTGTTTGAATCTGGAAAGTAGCCTTGCTGCGAGGCTAGGATAGCTTCCGCGGAGCTAGAAAATGGCAAGTCGGTTGATCTTTCCGATTTGTTATGATCCTTTCCATATCGTTGAAGGATTTTCCCTGATCCTCTTACTCGTTTCAAGAGAGTCAAGAGATTGCGGCAATCACCTGCCATATTTGAATCCCGATTGGATTTGATTAGCTTAGATCTGATCTCATCAGGAGATTTGATTGGTCAAAGGCTGACCATAGCAGGCTGATGGCGGAGTTGCCCGCTTTGAAGCTCATAGCGGAGTTAGAGGCAATTCCTGGCGAAGTCCGAAAAGAGGCTTTTCGGCGAAGCTATCAGTTAGCTTCCTGGCGATGCTCTGGATGATGTTAGCCTCTCACACGAGGCTATCTCCTTGGGCTAATGTAATGCTAAATGCTAGCATTTTAGACCTGCTGAGGTCTGTTTAGAAACAATCCGGGTTCACTGTTCTGCTTGCTGGATCAGTAGAGTCCAAACTGCTTCCTTGTCCTTGGAGGTGGGTGGAAAACTGGTCTTCAGCTTGTCTGTCCCTTGTCTTTTGTAAATGTCAACAAGTTTAGACATCGTTCGGACCAATGAGAATCTTGTCTTTTTTAAGTGTCAACACATGAGTTGATCATCATCAAAATTAGAGTGATGGGCCTTTGGGCCAACAATTATTTGGTCTTTCTCTCGTTCGAATAATGGTACCTGTATGCTTATTCGGATGGGTTCGGCTGGAGTACGGGCTCCAACATGAACTGCCAATGGTATGGTATACTGGAGGAGATTGTTTAAAATATCAAGCAGTACTAATTATTATTATTGTATAAATCACATGATATGCTCAATATATGTATATTATCGTTCATTTATACTTGTTACATATCCTGCTATCTTATCTACCGCCATATCACATGTATACTATGTACTTCCTGTATTCTCCACAGACGAACTATTCATGTACACATGCTCTGCATTCCATGTATTCTCGATTTCATGTATTCTGTATGGACACATTTTTTTGTATAATCACAAACACCATAGCGTGATTGCTTCTATTTATTTCATGTGTAGATATTCATATTTATTATCATTATATTGTCATATTACTGGTCATGTTTGTGTAAATAGTAAACATAATAATTAAGACTTGATGCAAGATAATAATATACACTGATTTCATTATTAAACTATGTATCTTATCTCATATTACATATTACAAAATCTGTTAATTGTTATTAAACAAAATAGCATTAATTGGTAAAATCCATAGCTCTCCCGATTAAATATCATTATTATTTTAGTCATGTTTTATATAATATCGTAAAGATAACCCTGTTATTACATAATAGGTATTGATAATGTTATAGTACTAAAATAACCCTTGCACATATATAAATACTGCTTGTTAGTATTATATATTGTATTACTGGTAGTTAAATATGTATTATATATTATCATGATTGTACTACTATTATAGTATATATTACTGCTTCTTTTACTTTAGCACTCACTATGTCACTTTCTGACGGCGCAGAGTTTGCATGCCCAAGTTGGAGATCCGAGGTATCATAATACTTGGTGTTTCCCGAGATATTGTTAAGAGACAGTCGCCTTTCTTATTCATAGGTATTTTTATTGTTATGTCTGTACTTTCAAATTTATCCTGTTTTCATATTTATTGTGATCACTAACTCTTTTGCAGGTATTTTTATACTTATTTAATACTGGAATAACTGAGTATATTGTATATATTCTCTTGTACTGAGGCTTAGCATGTATACATTAGGTTTTTTTCTCACGTATATGTGTCGTCGACTTTCATCGTGTCCCCGCTATTGTATATTTTGGGAAGCAGGGCGTGCATAGGGCTTGACCTTAGTCGCCTTTTGAGGTAAGAAGTTCATGTTGTGACTACGACAACAACCTGAAGAGGAATTCCTGAATCTCCCAAGCACGAAGAACAATCTTCCAAACAGCACAAATACCAAAATCCAGAGAAAGCACACAAAACAACAATTTAACGAGGTTCGGCCTCAATGCCTACGTCCCCGGGGCAATCAAAGAGAGGTTTATTACTTTGAAAGAAGATTACAATACTAGCAGCTTCTCTGATCTTAAGAGAGCTCCAGAATTTTCAGCATTAACCAAACCCTAGAAAAAAATTCGTATTTATACAACAAGGTTTCTAAATCTGCAATTGCAGCCCGCACCCGCTTGTCGGTCGACCGGGAGGTCGACCGACCCCTTCCACGGTCGACCGGTCGTCGACCAGGTGCCCAACAGAGAGTTGAGTACTTTCAGTCGGTCGACCGGGCGGTCGACCGAGCTCCAACCTCGTGCATGTTGTGCACGTCGGTCGACCGAGCACCTGCTACTGCGGGCGATCGACCGGACAGGTCGACTGGAACACCTGTTCTGCTGCTGCTTTGGCTATTTTCTGGCTGCTACTTCCTTCGTCTTTTGTCATCGACTTTCTCGGCGATCACTCGACGACCCCTCGACGATCCTTGTCAACTTCCTCAGCAATACTTCTCTCTTCCAACAATTCTCCACCTCGGCGAAGATTCTCCAAATCTGAGCCGAACTGTCCAACGTACCCCAGTCTATCACCTGGCGAAATCGACACACGATCTCGGCGAAATCGACACACGATCTCGGCTTGCGCGCACCAGACGAAATCGACACACGATCTCGACGAAATTGACACACGATCTCGGCTTGGAATCTTTAGCTCAGCTTGTCCCTGAAAAACATCGCACATGCCTTCCCTGCACTTCACCTTAGGAGAACTTTCATACATGCCGATCACCAAACCGTGGCTTCTACTCCGTAACTTCACGACCTCACGAAGACTTCTCACGAGCCAACACTGACTCTCCAACTGACTAGCTCTATCTAGTCTTCCTGTCTTCCACTGACGGTTCACTAAGTCTGTGTAGAGCACACCACACATCATCGGCTTCAACTGGATGCACATCACTCCTTATGCAAGCTCAACATCTTCTCACCGGAAGATCTACCTGTTCATCGAGATCACAACATCTCACCACTACGTGAGATTCAACTGGCCACAACACTTCACCTCTACGTGAAGCCCCTCCACCTCTACGTGAAGCTCCAATCGGCCACAACTCTTCACCTCTACGTGAAGATCCAAACAGCTTCTCGAGAACCCAAATAGCTCCATAAGAGTTTCATCACCAAATGGCTGTGCCTTTACGGCTGCCTACGTACCTTTGCCTAAAAGGATCAAGCCAACTGTAGTTCATTAGATGAGCTTCATCAAGCTCAAGCACTGGTACCTGAATTTGCAGCAGCGAACATGTCAGACTGAGTCAAATGAACCTCTTCCCGACCATCATGGAGAGCAACGACCTTCAACTTCAGCTTGTCGTGATCACAAGCTTGAGATTCATGCTTTTTCCCCACAAGCGTGGTTTCACCTTGGTTCCAATAGCTGCAAACAACTCAACATCCTCAGCAATGTCTTCAGCCTGTTCAGCATCATCCTTGGTCTCATGATCTCCACCCGGTGTCACCTCCGATGAAATCTCTTCTAATGCCGAACCAATTGGAGATGATGGAGTAGCATCAACCTTCACTCGCTGCGATCCTACCTTGGTCTTCGTCCTCTCCACCTGCTGAGAGACGGTGGACTTCAACACTGAAGTCTCTCCAAAAGTGACATTCCTGCTCATCACGATCTTCTTGTCTTCTGGGTCTGATTGAACTTTTACCTGCACGCAAAAATAAAATATTAGATTTAGAAGTAAAGGTGTGCAGTGTTCATTCTAATCCGCTGTAGCAAGGCTATGCGGGTCGTGATCCTCAGGGAGGGACTGCGATGGAAGCGTTAAGCAAGTTTCTCTAAAGTTTTTATTTTTATTAGTTAAATTAGAAAGGAAGTGGTATTTACAATGGGTCTGCAAATAAAGAATTGGGAGAAGTTGTGATTTAATCTACAAAAAGAAAAGAAAAGAAAAAGAAAACTTACCTCTTCAGTCTGCTTACCGTTTGAACGGTTGCGATGATTTACCTTTTCTTGGAAGGCGTACAAGCATGGCATATAGGATCGTCCGCCTTCTTAACTATGAAATAAAAAGCAACTATGAAGACCTGTTCATCGCCATAGGCCATCAAGGTTCCTTCTTCGGCTAGGTATTCTCGGAGCAGTTGGATCTCATGGTGGGCAAGACATTAGAGAAAGAAACAATGTCATAAAAAATAGAAGAACGATGATTAAACAAAGATAGAAACACAATAAAACAAGAATAGAATAAAAAGAACAAAAACAAACCTCGATTTGATTATTAAACAATGGTGGAAAAATACAACTTACACCGACTGTCACCATCAGTACAAGTGGATCCCTTCCTCTATGAATACATCGTCTCTCTCAGTTTTTACGAAAAGAAAATAAAATTTACAAAGGGGGAAAGAAAATCTAACCTAGAAGAAGAAAAAACCTAAAAACCCTAGCTTTTGGCCCTCTGCTGGACGCTGGACTACTCTGTACGTTGCACTGCAGGGGGTATTTATAGGTGCAGAAGGTCGAAGAGTCCTAAATAAACCTGCCCACAAAAACTGGAAACTGATCTCATCTAAATTGCCGCAAAATCCTAGTTTTTGCCGCAATTTTGCGGCAAAACTGGCTCTTCTGGCCACGCGCTTTGGCGCGTGGCCTCTCCCGATTCGTTCATCTGGGCGTTTGCTTCTGGAAGTGTGATCCTGGCTCTTCATCTTGGGATTTCGAGATAACTTAGAAATCAAGTTACCTTGATCTCAAATATCCCAAATCTTTTATCCACGAATTTCCTTCTTATCTTTGGCTTTATGCTCATCCTGCAAGAGTTTAGGGTTGGGTAGAATTCTATCCTTCCCTCATCTTTAATAATTGCAACTTTAGCCCTTGCATAATTGCACTTTGACAATCTGCTATTTGCACTGACTCTTGGGCTTCAAATATGGGTTTTTGGGCTTCATTAAGCTTTATTTATTATTAAAATAATAATCGAGGCCTGCACACAATAAATTATAAATTATTAATAATTGTGCAGAATTAAATGAATAAATATGAAAATGTGATGGTAAATGTTATGATAAAAATGCACTTTTGACTACCAATCACACCCCACACTTATCTTTTTGCTCGTCCTCGAGTAAAAACAAAGAAAAGAAAAAGAAAAGAAGAATTAATCTAACCTAACTCACTTTCGTAGGAATCACGGTTGCACTTAGCACGTGCAACAAGCCGTTAAACTCTAGGTTACCCTAGAGGACGAGTGTTGTCTCATGAGGGTTTTCAGCGGATTTACACCCACAAAATCCATAAAAAGGAAAATATTTGAATTATTATTGAAGAGACTAAGTAGTCTATAAGTTTTAGGATCCTCATTTTATTCATTCTTAGACTTAATCTTTATAAAGTAAATTGTTTTCATTTTAGGTAAGGGTCAAAATTGAACTTCTAATATAGTCTTTTTCGTTACCAAAAATCATATGCATCCTTATGAATTTATACTAGGAATTCCTTAACTTGGACTCTCATGCCTCTATATATATTTTTTTCTTTTTTTTTAATATGTATAACGCATCTAATTTTCTTTCGTATAAGCATTAAGGCTTCTTGAGGCCCTCATACCTAACTAATTGACTATTAGATGTGTTAATACATATATAAGTAATTTTTCCTTAATTCCTTAGGCTTTCTAATCCACCCATGTAACGAACTTAAAGTCGATGACTCCCAAACCGGTTGGCTTTAGGGCACCAGGTGAGAAAACACCCGCGGACTCAAATTCGAGTGAACTAGGCCCCAAAACTAAGGACTTTATTTTATTTACTCACCTTTAGGCATGAATACTTATGCTTCTTGAGGCACATGTATCAGCTTAATTGGTGATTTTTTCTCTTTTTTTTTTCTCTCTTTTTTTTATGAGGCACAAGGTCTTTGTCTTAGAATCCTAGATATGCATTTGGTATGCACATTTCATTAAGGTAAAAATTAAGACTAACTACTATTCAATTTCTCCTCCTATACTTAAAAATTCAACAATTTATTATTTTGATCAAGTTTTTAGAAATCCTAATCATGATTTTCCTAATCCTTAAAACTAACTTAGGTTTCTTTCAAAAGATAAGTCAAAATATTGTCCTTTTTATAAGTTTATTTTTTTAAAAATTTTTTTTTATTAGCAAATTTTGTTAGTATCTACTTATGTTAGTATGTTAGTAAAGCCCCCCCCACACTTATCTCATACATTGTCCTCAATGTATGAATGAATGCATATATGCATGAAACAGAACAAGGGAAGGCGGAAGTTACCTTAGGGTGGTGGTTCCGGAGGTGGTAATTGGTCCACGAAATGCGGCCCAATCTAGATAACAGATAATTTGGTGGAACCCACCAGAAACTTTCCTTACATAACCCACTAAAATATATATATATAATCATTTTTTAGAATTTCCGCCCCATCAAATTCCAAATTTCATAATAAATTTCAGAGTTAATTGTCTCAACCTTCTTGTCCCAAAATGGAGTATGAAAAGATGGAATTATTGACTTGGACATTATAGGTACGGGAACGAATACCGACTCGAGGAAGATGCTCAAATCAAGTAAGGGCTCAGGAGTCGGGCTAGGTTCAAGAAGTGAGTCCAAGTCAAGAAATTGAAACTCAAGTCCACAATCTTCTTCCCACAATGGAATGTGACCTAATATGGGTAATATCTCTTTACTTCCAATATTAAGGAATTCTAGCTCATCGCCATACAATTCTTCAAAACTAAGGTCAACATCTTCCGTCAGAATTGTACAATCAGTTTCAGAAGTAAAGAGATTGTGAGAATCTAGGTCGCATATCTCATTGGGTTCAATGTAATAAAAAGAACTTGCCAATTTATCCATAAGATTTTCAAAATTGCACAATTGGTCAAGTTCAATATGATCATCTAAAATGGGTGATTCAATTTCATGATGAATTAGAATAGGGTCCAATGTTGACTCGGGAAAAGTGAAATTAGGTGGAGACACTGGAGTCATTATTGGATCAGAAAATAAAATTGAATCATCAAGTTGGGGATCAAGATCATATTCATCCTCAAGTTCTATTTCAGGAAAGGAAAAACTTGCCAAATTATCAAGAATTGGAGTTTCGACAAGTTCAATTGATGGCACTGAAGTAGAATCTTGTTGTCCAAAGCAACTTGGTTCGTCGGCTCTAACAGAATGGTCAACAAAATTAGAAATGGCCGAACGGTGAGAACGTAAGGATTGAATCATCAGATCTATGTCACGATCACGGGCTAATCTAGCCTGAGTCATGGCGGCAAGCATCCTTTCATAGTCGATAGGTGCATCATGCTGTGATTGGACTTGAAAAGATGAAGTGTAATCGTGATGAAGTTGTGAGTTGGTGGACTCACGCATCATCATGTCTAAGATTGATGGTGGTTGTTGCTTGGACTCGTGCATACTTATCATTTCCCCGATAGATGGTAATCTATTCTGAATGGGGGATCAGAGTATGAATCATTGAAAGAATGTGGACTAGATGGATATGAAGGACAATTTGGTTGGGAATTAGACTCGGGGGACTCGAAACCCCATGAACTCTGTGACGAGTTGAAATTATTATGGAAATTATAGTCATAAGATGGAGGGTGTGGGTTATATTCATTCAGATAAGACCATTCCAGCACACTAGATTAGTCAGAGTTATGATATGCCGGGTTGGTAATATCCGAATAATAGTTAGGTGTGTAATATGGATTAAAATTGGAATTATTATTATATGCCATATCACACCAAAACAAACAAAAAAAAACAAACAAATAAATAAACAAAAAAAGAAAAATTCTAACCTAAGTTAGGGTAGACCTATGACCTAGACGACTCCTAACTGGTTAGACTGTCCACGGGAGGTAGGGTGCAGACTTTGACCACAAGTTAATCAGCCAGGTCAGGGCAAGAGTGGTGGGAGGTTTTCCGTCAAAGACGTTCTTAATTAAATAACCACCAATCTTCGAGTTTTCGGCTCTCAATCCCTTTCCTAGACACTGATTTGACAAGAGTCAACTTCCAGCACTGTTCCCCCTTAGGATAATCTCCTATTGAGTCCGAGATGTCCCTAGGGCCAACGTCTACTAATTTTTAAGTTAGGCTTGGGTTAGTGAGTGCTCGGGATATGATTTTTGGGCTAAGGAAGGGTGATGAAATCTCCACCTTATCTTATTTATGGGTTATGCCCTTAAGATGAATTAGTGTACGTGTAAAGCTGTAGAAAAGTAATCACTCAAGAAAGCAGTAAACAACCAAGAGTGTTTCCTAATTTATATGCTATGCAAACGTACCTTGTCGCCAGCACTCTTCAACAGTAAAAATAAATAAATTGAAAAGACACGTGCCTAATATGCAAACGTCTAATCAATTTTTATCATTAACAACAAACTTTTTACTGTTGAATTAATTAGCAGTAAGCAGGGTTATCACAGAACAAAATCAACAGAACAGTAAACAGTATTCGAACTTTGCAGCAACCTGCAGAAATTAGGATCAGTAGTTCTCTACTGTTGCCGCAGAATTGCGGCTCTGGCCGCAGATCTGCGGCAAAACAGTAGCTTCCTGTGCTCTGCCTTCGAGGGCAGAGGCACAGGATAGCTATATGTCCACTGCTGCTGCTATGTTTCTGTTTCCTGTTCTCCAAACCTGCAAACAGAAAAGAATAAAGAATTAGTTAATAAAATATTTTTTATTAGAGAATAACTTACCGTCCCTCCCCGGCAACGGCGCCAAATTTTTTATTGAACTTTTACCTGCACGCAAAAATAAAATATTAGATTTAGAAGTAAAGGTGTGCAGTGTTCAATTCTAATCCGTTGTAGCAAGGCTATGCGGGTCGTGATCCTCAGGGAGGGACTGCAATGGAAGCGTTAAGCAAGTTTCTCTAAAGTTTTTATTTTTATTAGTTAAATTAGAAAGGAAGTGGTATTTACAATGGGTCTGCAAATAAAGAATTGGGAGAGAAGTGTGATTTAATCTACAAAAGAAAAGAAAAGAAAAAGAAAACTTACCTCTTCAGTCTGCTTACCGTTTGAACTGTTGCGATGATTTACCTTTTCTTGGAAGGCGTACAAGCATGGCATTTAGGATCGTCCGCCTTCTTAACTATGAAATAAAAAGCAACTATGAAGACCTGTTCATCGCCATAGGCCATCAAGGTTCCTTCTTCGGCTAGGTATTCTCAGAGCAGTTGGATCTCATGGTGGGCAAGACATTAGAGAAAGAAACAATGTCATAAAAAATAGAAGAACGATGATTAAACAAAGATAGAAAACACATAAAACAAGAATAGAATAAAAGAATAAAAACAAACCTCGATTTGATTATTAAACAATGGTGGAAAAATACAACTTACACTGACTGTCACCATCAGTACAAGTGGATCCCTTCCTCCATGAATACATCGTCTCCTCTCAGTTTTTACAAAAAGAAAATAAAATTTACAAAGGGGGAAAGAAAATCTAACCTAGAGAAGAAAAAAACCTAAAAACCCTAGCTTTTGGCCCTCTGCTGGACGCTGGACTACTCTGTACGTTGCACTGCAGGGGGTATTTATAGGTGCAGAAGGTCGAAGAGTCCTGGATAAACCTGCCCACAAAAACTGGAAACTGATCTCATCTAAATTGCCGCAAAATCCTGGTTTTTGCCGCAATTTTGCGGCAAAACTGGCTCTTCTGGCCACGCGCTTTGGCGCGTGGCCTCTCCCGATCCGTTCATCTGGGCGTTTACTTCTGGAAGTGTGATCCTGGCTCTTCATCTTGGGATTTCGAGATAACTTAGAAATCAAGTTACCTTGATCTCAAATATCCCAAATCTTTTATCCACGAATTTCCTTCTTATCTTTGGCTTTTATGCTCATCCTGCAAGAGTTTAGGGTTGGGTAGAATCTATCCTTCCCTCATCTTTAATAATTGCAACTTTAGCCCTTGCATAATTGCACTTTGACAATCTGCTATTTGCACTTTGACTCTTGGGCTTCAAATATGGGTTTTTGGGCTTCATTAAGCTTTATTTATTATTAAAATAATAATTCGAGGCCTGCACACAATAAATTATAAATTATTAATAATTGTGCAGAATTAAATGAATAAATATGAAAATGTGATGGTAAATGTTATGATAAAAATGCACTTTTGACTACCAATCAGGGTCCCACAACCTGTAGCTGTTCTTCTTGATGCCGAAATAGACAAACATCTTTGCTCGCGGATTCACCTTGCCATTCTTGGCACTGAAGTAGGCCGGACTTCTAAACTCCCGCAGCACACCATGATCTTGAGCAGCTTTCTCAGACTAAATTTCCAATGGAGCTTTACCTCCAATCGCAGTCGATCTGTTCATGAGATGGCTAGCATACTCAGTCGCCTCAGCCCAAAACGACTTGTCTAATCCTGCATTAGACAACAACCGCCGAACCTCCTCCAGCAAGGAACGGACTACATTCTTAGCCAACTCATCTGTACCTGTTGTGAAGTGAGTAGCGATACCTATGTTCTGGCCAAATCGTAGGAATTGGTTCATGTCTTTTCCAACATTACCAATATGAAGCTCCTTACCTTCCTACCTATCTGCCTCTCCATTCTTCCTCTCCACTTCACCAACACATCTAGGGCTTCACCCCTTTGTCTCATGGGATATATCCAAACCTGCCTAGATGAACAATCAACCAAGAGACAAAGTACCTGTGACCTCCAAGTGATGTCGTCTTAGAAGGTCCCCAAATGCACACGTGAACACAATCAAGAAGACCTTTATTGCAGTGAGTACTGGTGCTGAATCTCACCTTCTTCTTGTCCAGAACGATGTGTTCACCCTCTGACTTGCAGGTAGCAGCACCTTCCATTTCCTTCTTTGCAGGAGTTCGCAAAGACTCTCTTCTTCCTGTCCGACCTTACCCTGCCAGACCTCCGGGCCATCATCATCTGAGGAACTTGAAGTTCCACCTGATCTGTAATCGTACTGCCCTTCAAGTAAGTAGAGATTGTCTCAGCGGACGCCCTTCATCACCACCATCGAGCCCTTGATCATCCTGAGATCGCCATCTCGAACAGATATCACCATGTCCGATGATTTCAAATTCCCACGGAGATAAGATTTCTCTTCAACTGAGGTACATACCTCACTCCCCTCAGCTCCCTTACAATCCCATCAAACATCCTGATTCGGATTGTACCTACATCCTCCACGCTACATGGTTGATCGTCGCCCATAACGACCGAACACCCCTCCAGCTTCTCAAAGCTAGAAAACTAACCCCGATTAGGGCATGCATGGTATGTTGTACCTGTATCCAAAATCCACTCATCTTTCCATGAGTTACCAATGATGGGAGAACTGACTGAAAACGAGAAACCTGACGAGTCCGAATCTGATCCATCTGCCTGTGAACTGCTCCTCTGAGTCTTCGTCACCTTTGCAAGATTTGCTTCAGCATTTGACTCCTTCTTCTTCCCTTGAACTTCGGACAATCCACTTTTCAGTGCCCTATCTCTCTGCAGAAGGTACACTAGTTCCTTTTGAGATCCCTAAACCCTGGTCTGAACTTAGATCTTCCTCTAACCTTCTTGCCCTTCCTCGATGAACCCTGCCTCTTACTTCCACTGCCTCCACCGATGAGCCTGACTAAGAAGGATGTCTCTCCTTCTTCCTCGTCTCATAACTTGTCAGTGCAGACGACACCTCATGGTTGTAACGCCCCGATCCCGGCGGGTATGGAGACGTTACTGCGACGTATATACGCAGGTCAGAAATACCCTCACGTATATACGCTAAGCATCAGTACAGGCAAGAATCAGAGTACGGAAGCAAATGGCGCATTATACATTCCAACATATGAGTACAATTACAAAGTTATCACCAGAGGTGACCCAATATTACATGAATATTACATCATGATATGCGCAATTGCGAGATTACAAAGAGATGTACAAGTATGAGCAGTATCAAAGGCACTCACGAGTTTACAAAAGGAAAACTCGAGAGGCGCACAGGGGGCATGGAAGAATAGAGCTCTGGGCGGTCTGCTGGAGATCCACGCTACCGCTGCGCCACTCTGATCAGCAACTGGGAGAATCCACACGCTCCAAGCTCCATGACCTGGACATGAGGATCCAGGGGAGTCAGATAGAACTCCCCAGGCGAGTGGTGATACGAATGCCAAGTGGCGAGTAAAGATAAGCACACGTGTAACGATAAAACCGAATCATAATCATGCATTGAAAAACCGTGCCGTGAGCATAAACATGCAGGAGCTAGTAGACATAGAACAAGTGATATCAAACAGGAAGTACTCATGGTATGATAAGATAAGAACAGGAGACTGGAGGAATGGAATACGGGTGGTGAAGCAGGGTATGAGCAGCAAATATAATAATAATCATAAAACCGGGAATCCAATATAAAACCCGATAGAAGCAAGCTCGGCAAAGCATACAACAGATCCATGGTGGCATCTTTTATTATTATTATTATTACTCGTCTTACCCTGATGTCTAGATATGTGAACTAGCGTCCCAGCACACATATATCCACATCCGAGTAAAGCAAGGTTGTTATTGGAAACCAACGGGGGTATCAACGAACTATGTTTACAGTGGGTCCCGTACATGCCCGGGACCACGACCCAGGACGTTCCATCGCTGGTATATGGAACCGACCGCAATGCCTACAGGAGGGTCTTATAGAATGCCCTTATCAAGATGGTACCAAGAAGGAGGGAGCCAGCACTCCCCTCGGTCGCCTGGAGGCCCACAGGTCAGACCGGAAGTTTTAGTTGCACAACATGCCTAGTACCACTGTAAACACGAACACATATTGATAGCCGCAAGTTTCTCCCGACCCGATGTAAGTTGTCTCATTTTACGGTTTATTAGATGATTATCAGATTTCGGGAATGAGCAAGAGCAAGTCAAGATTATCAGGAATACAGGTATATCAGGAGTACGGTTTGTACTATAAGGTATCACATGTGTAACAGGAGTACAGTTTGTACTATCAAGATGTCAGGTCATCATTCCCGTTATCGTGATAATCATGAGAGTCAAGTATGTCATGCCGGGTGTTAAGTGATAGCATGACAGGAGGATGATATTAGGCAGGTAACCAGTCATATCAAGAGATTGATATTAGTCCGGTGGCAAGTCATGTCATAACAAGGGGTCTTGCCAAGTAGTAGCATGTCTGGTGTCAGGTGATAACACATCAGTTGCCAGGTGATACAAACAGGTGTTAAACAGTAGCATGTATAAAGCATGTCAAGTGTTAACATGTCAGGTAAGTACATGGCACGTGATAAAGTAGTAGCTGAGCACAACCAAGCGGAGCTGAGCAAGCTGGAGACACAGACAGCAAACAGTATTTAACACTTGAGCGTCTGGCATGATTACGGGACGACTCGGCTTAAAGTGCGAGTAGAAAATCCGACAGCATCTCGCCTAGACGAATCTAGTGGTAAAGCGCTGGACGCTGATCATGATAACCAGGCGGAGCTGAACAAGCTGGAGGCACAGGCAGCGAACAGAGTTTAGACACTAATGCGCTCTGCGAGGTTACCGGGACAACTCGGTTTAAGATACGAGTAGAAAATCCCGGCAGCAACTCGCCTAAACGAATTTAGTGAATAAAGCACTGAGCGCTAAGTATGCTCACCAGATGGAGCTGAGAAACCTGACGATCCCAATCACGTCTCTTTCGAGATAGTGAGAGACCGGAGGCTGAATGAGAAACCTGACGATCCCAATCACGTCTCTTTCGAGATAGTGAGGGACCGGAGGCTGAAGGGTCCGGAAGCCAAGTACGCTCGGGGTTTAAGCGCACTCTCGGTGACTACTAGCCATCCCAGGAGTGGACAGAAACCCAGAGTCCAACGACCACGAAGGGTCGGCCACGCATGGTATAAAGCAGTAAAATACATCACAGGCATGGTATGTATACAAGAATGAAACTACCCTAATACAAGCATTCGTCACAGAGCAATACATGTCCAGTCATTGGCACTCGGCTATACACAGATACAGGGACTCAGCCCAAATACATAATACATGAAAACATGGAATAAAAGACATGTCGACCCGACGAAGCGGGGAAACCCAAATGGAGGCGAGAGCAAGGACACTCGCCTAAATCACCGGAAATGCCGAAATCCATGGAACTCGCGCACGCGCCATAAAATATAATAAAATGAAAATATTGGAGAGAGACGGTGAAGAGGAGAGAGAAAGAGTTAGAGAAAGAAAGAGGGAGAAACCTAGAGAGAGAAAGAGACACAGGGAGACGCGGGTTTTTGAGAGTGAGACGCGGGGGTCGCAGACGCGGGAATCGCAGACGCGAAGATGCACAAACGTGGGGTTCGACACTCGCGTCCAAGTCAGGACGCGAGGAGAACGCAGACGCGAGCATGAACTCCGCGTCGCGTCGATACAAGAGCGCGAAGATCCGCGTCAAGGGATGCCACGAACGCGGAGATTCGCGTTAAGGGGTTGCCTGGACGCGGGGGTGAGATCCGCGTCAGAATTTAACAGAGAGAGACAGGTAGATAAGGAGAGACAGTACAGAAGAGAGAAAGAATTCCTAGAGAGAGAATCTAGAGAGAGAAAGAGAGAACTAGAGGGGGAGATCTAGAGAGAGAAAGAGTAAGTTAGAGAGAGGAGAGAAAATCTTGAGAGAGAGATTATAATGAGAGGAGAGAGAGAAGAGAGAAGAGGGCAGGAGAGAGAAGAGGGCAGGAGAGAGAAGAGGGCAGGAGAGAAAGTCCAGGAGAGAGAAAGAGATTGAACAGAGGAGAGAGAGGACAGGGAGTGAAAGAGAGAAGGGGGCTGTTGCCCCCTGCTCACACACAGCGCCCCCTGGGGGCGCTCGGCCTGGCCGCCGGCCAGGTGGCGGCGCCGGGCGGCGCCGGCCACCGACAGGGGGAGTGGCGCCGGCCACTCCCCAGGAGAGAGGGAGAGAAAGAGGGGGCTGTTGCCCCCCTCAGCTCACGCCTGGTGCCCCTCCCTGGCTGCGGCCAGGGAGGTGCGGAGGCTGCGCCGGCCAGGGATGGCCGGCGCAGGCAGGGGTGGCCTCCGGCCACCCCAAGGAAAAGAAGGGAGGGGGCTGCTGCCCCCTCCACACTCGCGCACAGGGGGCCAGGAGGCCCCCTGGCCGCGCCCAGGCCGCCGGCGTCGCGCCGGCGGCGGTCAGCCCCACGGGGGGTGCCGGAGGAGAGGAGGTCGGCGGCGTGGTGGTCGCCGTGGCCGGATCTAGGGGAAGAAAGGAAAGAAAACTGGAAAAGAAAAGAAAAGGAAATAAAGGAAAAGAAAAGGAGAGAGAAGAAGGAGATGGCCGGAGTTCGGGGTCTTCTCGCCGGCGTCGTGGTGGCCAGAGGCGCCGGCGGTGATGGCCGGCGGTGGCTAGGTTGGGGGGTTGGTCGTTGGCCACCAAATGGAGGAGAAGAAGAAGAAGTGAAATGAGAAGGAGCAAAAAAGAAAAAGAAAAAGAAAAAGAAAAGGGGAGGGATGATTGGAGAGATGTGATGGATGGGAGAGAGGGATGGAGTGTGGTGTGTCTCCCACGTGGAGAGGAGTGGGCTGCAGGGATGGTGGAGAAAAGAAGAGAAAAGAAAGGAGGAAAATAAAAGATTCAACAAAATAATAATATTATAATATGGCCGCGAAATATTGACTGTTCCAGAAAAATCCCAAAAAATACCCATAGGTAGAAAATGTCATTCTGAGGAATAATATGAAATCAGTTTTCAGAAATAAAATCCCGTTTTCAAATTAAAAATCTGGAAGTCAACCGCCGATACCGGTCTACACCGGGTCGGCCGGATTTTGATAAATTCTGAAAAATCTCAGAAAATGTAGTAAGGAAGAAAATACGATTCTAAGATACAATGCGAAAGCGGAATCAGAAATTCTATTCCAATTGTAAACTAAAAATCCTGGAATCAACCAGCGATACTGGCCGACACCAAATCCGGTGGAATTTTGATAAATTCATAAAATCCTCGGAAAAAAGTATTTAGATAGGAAATGTGATTTTAAGAAATAATGTAAAAAAGACACTTCTAGTAATTTCAATCCGTTGTAAATTAAAATCCGGGAATCGGTCAGCGGCACTGGTCGACACCGGTTTTGAAGATTTTCAATTTAATTCAGGGAATTTCCAGAAATCATAGAAAATCTAAAATATTGGAAAACGATGTTCAGAACTGAAATGGTTAAATCAGAATACCAAAATGTCCAAATCGAGCAATACTCTAGGATCGGGTCCTCGGTTCAGACTAGGGCTCACTCCGAGTCCGTGAATCGGATCCAAGACAAATGATCATATAAAGAATCATAATATAAAACAAATACAGGAAGTAAATCAAAAATAAGATCGAAAAATCTGAATACGCAACTAAGTACGTATTCTGGGAGCGGGTGTTACAATGGTAGCCAAAGTCTGCCTACCATTGATAAAGGTCAGTGTGAATATCTCATACTTCCTCTGGGAGTGAGTTCAGGAAGATGATCGCCTTGTCCTCCTCTTCTACAATGACATCCACGTTCACCAAGTCTGTAAGAAGCTTCGTGTATCGGTTGATGTGCTCATTCACTGTGCTCCCCTTCTTCATCTGAAACCTGTACAGCTTACTCTTAAGCTGCAACCTTGACTCAACACTCTTCGTCAGGTATTTCTTCTCAAGTTTCCCACAGATGCTTCGCCGACGTCTCATGTTGCGCAAGATATTTTATGTCTTGCGATAAACATGAACGAATCAACCCACACACTGACC